>AWOL01S0036532.1:35037-61318 GCA_000715115.1 Nicotiana otophora | reverse complement strand
GGGTATGGAGTGATGTGGCATTAAGTCGGAATTAAGTGGTTCTAGTAATTATGGAATGGTAAAGGAAGAATGCGATAAAATGAAAAAGGGATGAGATTGCACTTATTCAAAGCCTACAAATATTCTACGATACCACAGCATTATGCGAACACGACGTCAAGGAGAGGAAGTAAGGGTTCTTGCCCGAGATGTTATTGATTAATAAGGAGCCAGTACGAGAGGTAAGTTAAGACAAAGGAAATAACCCAAGAAAGATTACGTGTTATATTGATATGAGAATGGGCCAACGAGTAGTTAGTAGTTGATTTAGGAAGTGCCTAGTTATGGCTAGATAAGAGGATACAGACAATTCAATAAATCATGCAAGATAAATAGAGTGAACCCCAATATGGGGAATTCAGTCTCGCAAATATGACATCGTGACCCTTGAGAAATATTTAGATAAGAGTTAGAGTAGTTAAAGGTATCGTATGAATGTTAAGGAAATAAAAGAGAGTGCCACTGGGGAGACAGTCAAAATATCAGTTCAGAAGCAACACTACTAGTACAAGGGCATGGAGGTAAGAACTACGGATAATTATAGGTGAGTACGAACATCAAGAATTCCATCGGGTATGCGATATAATAAGCTCGCAACTTTACAAGAGTCAGAAGGTCTTCCCTAAGTACTACAATGAAAGACTAGCTGAGGAAATAAGGAAGAAGGCTTCAACCAAAGCACAGTGACCTAAAGAGGAAATGGTTTTGTAACAACAGTCCCACTACAAAATTGTATGCACTACAAAAGAAAGTGGCACCTACCATGGATAATGAGCAGGGAGTGAAACCAAAAGTAATATTCGAGACCATATGAGTTGCACAAAAATTTTGGCATATGTGAGAACTCAGATAAGCTAAGTATGCACGCAACAAGGGGGTAAAAAGACCAGGAAAAGCAATTGCTTACGTTTGAAGAAAGCTGAAATAGCACAAAAGGAATTATTCAATTAATGATCAGCCATAGAAGACTCCGGTATAAGTTAAAAGAAGGAATTGGGTCTAGGTCATAGACAAAGGATGGAATCATTAGAAGATTGTATCATTGTTTTCCATAGCGTCCATGAAAGGCTAAAGTAATAACTAAATGCCATGAGCCACAGATCGGAAGATAGCTTAAGCCTACATAAAGGCTAGTGAAAAGGAAGAGCAAACTAAAGAGTTACATCAACTAATTAAATTAGGAGTCTGCTTATTGGACCCAGAAAGTTATAGATATCATGATTGAGAACATTTCCGAATCACTCTGAATATTAGAGGTACAAGAGAGATAGTGCAATAGCCATATTCTGTAACGGCTTTACGATAAAGCCAGTTAGAAGTGTCCCAACCTCATGAGAAGTTAGTATGAAGCTCTCACGAGATTGTGTAAAGAGGTGCATGTATTATAATAGAAGTTCAAGACGTGGATGTGAATTATACCTATGTGGAGGGGAGGTCATGAAAGATATAGAAGATGTTATGTGAGGCTTTTAGGTAAGTAAGGTAAAGGTGAACAACGTACGAGATACTCAAAATCAGAAGGTTGAGAATAGTCCATACTTCGGATAGAAGGCTAGAAGCGTGGGGATTCAATATCCAAGAATAATAGCGGCGTCGTCAGTGGCATATCTTCCAGCCTATTGTTTCTAGGTACCGAGAGATCTAGCCAAGAGAGTAAAGAAGAGTTAGAGATGATGTAATGTCTCGCTTGATGTTCTAGAATAACATAAGGGAATCTATGGTGCAAACAAGTTGAAAGAAGGTTGTGAATAGTATAAATAGATATGTAGAGGTCGCAAGCTAAAGTATCGTAAAGCGACGAGGTTTTTTGACAGGAGTAAGGATGAGAAAGGGCGAGTAAGTAGGCAACGAGAATGGATAAATCCTCGAGATTAAGCCCATGAAAACAAGAGAGCTATTGGTTTCTCTAAATTATAGAAAGTTCAGCATAGTATGAATGAACTCAAAGGAATCTAAAGAGTAATAGCATCTAGAGTGGAATGAGGGTGTGATTGTGATAGATAAAGGATGACGTTTGTCCTTCGATTGAGTAATGACTTAAAGAAGATTTCATGAATTATACAGGATTAAAATACTCATGTAAGGTGAGTCATATTGGGATGCTATAAAATACGATTATGGAAGTATAGTATCACCCCTAGGTGGATCAATCTAATTACTCCAGATGTCCCTGATGAGACGTGAGCCCTAGCGGCAGTGTTACATAAAAGATCAAGTCATCAGTGGTAGATGATAGATAACATTAAGGTGAATCAACACTGGATGGACAAAAGTCACAAGGTATGAGGTGAGATTAAGTCGTCATTCTTAAGATGTACAAGTAATGAGGAGGCATTAAAGGCCTTAGATTTATACATATCGGATAAGTAATGAAAGTAACCTGGAGTTCGGTAGCAGACCTCAGTAACGATAAATCGAAGTAAGATTTATGGTATAATAAGATCTACCTAGATGCAGTAAAGTCATATGAATGAATAAGCAGATCTATGAAATAAGGTATAACAATATTCGTAAGTTCGACAAAGTACCGAGCGAAGAACTTTAATATACATGCAGATGCCCAGAGGGACATTTATCAAGTTCTGTATATATATTTGCAAAGTAAGGCCTAAAGATTGGCTAAAAGCTAGAGGAAAGAAGAGAGAAGAGTCACATAGGCGAACATACAAGGAAAGAGTCGTACAGGCTGCATGACAGAAGATAGATAGAGTTACGAGATTGGAAGAATTCCGACCACAGACCGTGGTACGAGAAAGAGGCCTAAAGGGGGGAATGCCCTGGCCTTTGGATTTATTCAAAGAACAGTTGCCTAAATGGCAAGAAGAGTATTAAAGTATTCGCAAGAGCTATAGGTTATGAGAATGATAAATGCATCAGTCAACATTCGAGCACGAATGTTCCAAAGGTGGGAATGATGTTACACCACATGTTTTCGTACATGGAAGTACGCCATAAGTATATTTATATAAGCTCAGAAATGAGATGTTACATTCTATACTTTTGTACGTTAAGGTTTCGTCGTAAGTTAATCGACGTAAGTTCGAAAATAGGATTATTTTGAGATTATAAGCATTATGCTATTTCAAACAAGTGATGAGTAAATTCGTGATGGTGAGAGGGTAAGAAAATTGAAGAAGATGAATTTCGTCGAAGTTTGACATTTTGGGATAAAATACGGTCCAAGCTATAATACCCGATATTTATGGATAAGTTCCATACAAGGTACCACATGACCATGATAGTAAGGTGTATAAGGTATGTTAAAAGTAAGTAGTATTCTAAGTAATTTGAGATAATTTAAAATTATGTGGATAATTGGACAATTATTTATTAATGGGGAACTAACCAATTCATTAAGGAAATAAGTGGGAAATTATTGGATAAGGATTTAGTCTTTAATATGGCAGCCCGCAAAGTCACAAAAATATGACTCTTAAAGCTCACCTATATGTGGCATATTAAGAATAATAGTGGCTGAGTCATACAAAGAGTGGGGCCACTCTCTTTAGTAAACATTTCTAACATAAACCATTAAATTACATGTTATATTTGCAATTTGAGGAGATTGGCAATTCAAGCTACCAGTATGGTAAAGTTAGTCCTCCTAGGGGCGGCAATATGGATTATTTACATCCTAAAGGTAGGCCAAGAGATACTAGTAATTATGGCCATTCATATGAAAGGACTAGTTTGCTTGAACATGCAGTACTTGACAAAAGGCATGCTCGGGCACCTATTCTTTTGGAACCCCTTAGAGAGAATATTGTTGATGCCGAGTTTCCTCGAAGAGATGTCATTAACAGTAGTTCATGGGATCACCATTCATTCAATAAATAGTCAGTTTGAAAGAACGTTCTTGGTTAAAAGCAAACGGATGAAGCTTTAAATATGTATTTGCAATTTTAAATAGATTTGAAACGAAGATATACTATATAATCGTAACGGGATTTTGCGATTCTAAGAGATAGCGGAACAACGTTTTCCAAGAATATCGTACGTATTTTTTCCTACTCCAAGTATGTGAAGGCTATCCCTTCTTTCTTTTTGGCATGATTCAAATAATACAAATGAAACGAGCAAAATTCGCAACTTTCATAAATCACTCTATTCATAGAAATACTAGGGATGTCTATATTCTTGATTCCCCATGTGAATTATTATTCTATCATCTCTTCATGGGTCTCAGAAAAAATACGTATTTGTTAAAGTTATCCGAAAGGCATATTGAGTTTATGACATCCCGAGAAATCTTATTAACGTATTTCTTATGCATTTCATGCATTTATATATGTACATTGAGCCATGACTAGATGGCGTTATATACGCGTATATTATATGTATATGGGATATGGAAAAAGATTACGGAGTTATATACGCACCACCACCTGATCAGCTGGTATACGTTGATGATTTTGCCCACAGTGGCCGAGATGATATGATGGAATGCCCTCAGAGTCTTGATGATGTTATGAACACATGTACCTATGCACGACATGACATTCATACGCATACGCATGACACTATGAGTATTTCATGATTTACAGAGTTATTAAGACTTACATGTCGAGTCTTTTACTCCATGTTTCTCTCATGTCTATTATTAACTGGTTTTCATTCCTCACATACTTGGTATATTATTTGTACTGACGTCTCTTTTTCCCGGGGATGCTACGTTTCATCCCCGCAGGTCCCGATAGACAGGTCGAGAGCCCTCAAAGTAGCCTATTAAGTCGGTGAAATATGTTAGTGCGCTCCATTTGCTTCGGAGTTGCTTATTTGGTTAGTATGATTTAGACGTGTATTGTTTGGTATGGTGGGACTCTGTCCCAACCTTTATGAAAATTATGTATCCTTAGAGGCTTGTAGACAGATGGCATGTACGTAAAAGATTGTATGGCCTTGTCGGCCTTTGTTCAGTGTACGAGTGGTTATTTTGATCTTTTAGGCCCGTATGTCTTATTTATAAGTTGGTATTACATGTTGTATTCTACTTATCTCACGGCAGCCTTTCGGCTCAGTTAACTATGATAGTATGACATGAAAAGATACGTTATGTTGGTACTCGGTTGAGTAAGGTACCGGGTACCCGTCGCGACCCATCGGTTTAGGTCGTGACACTTACTTTGGAGGTAGGGTACGACATGTTAGAGGTTTTGTGGGTCAGCTAGTTCAGTTTGCGTTTCAGGCTTCGCACAGTGTTTCATGTGTTAATGGGTCTCAGGGTACCCGTACCGCACAGTTCCCACAGCCACATCAGTAGCGAGGTTGTTTTGAGTGTGGTGGCACTCGCCATGTGGTGACGATTTGCCCCTGACTTAGGAGGGGTGCACCTCCACAGACTTCACAGCCACAACATGCTCCACCGGGTCCTCAAGCCATGATTCCAGCACCAGCTGCTACCCCACCTGCTCAGCCAGCTCAAGGTGGAGGTCGTAGAGGTAGAGGTCGCCCTAGAGGGGGAGGCCATGCCAGATATTATGCCCTTCCTGCTCGTACAGAGGCAGTCGCTTCTGACTCTGTCATTACAAGTATTGTTCCAGTCTGTCATAGAGATGCGTCGGTATTATTTGACCCAGGCTCTACATATTCTTATGTGTCCTCTTATTTTGCCTCGTATTTGAGTGTATCTCGGGATTGTTTGAGTTCCCCTATTTATGTGTCTACTCCTGTAGGAGATTCCCTTGTTGTGGACCGCGTGTATCGGTCGTGTTTGATTGCTCTTAGTGGTTTTGAGACCAGAGCCGATTTATTATTGCTCAGCATGGTGGACTTTGATATTAGTTTGGGCATGGACTGGTTGTTGCCCCATTATGCTATTCTTGATTATCACGCTAAGACCTTGACGCTGGCTAAGCCAGGTTTACCGCGATTAGAGTGGAGAGGTACCTTAGAGTATACTCCCAGTAGAGTTATTTATTTTCTTAAAGCTCAACTAATGGTTAAGAAAGAGTGTGACGCGTATCAAGCTTATGTGAGAGATGTCATTATTGATACCCGTACAGTTGAGTCAGTTCCAGTAGTGAGGGACTTTCCAGATATGTTTCGAGCTGATCTTCCGGGCATGCCACCCGACTGAGATATTGATTTTTGGCATTGATTTGTTGCCGGGCACTCAACCCATATCTATTCCTCCATATCGTATGGCTCCTCTTGAATTGAAGGAGTTGAAGGAGCACTTATAGGAGTTGCTTGATAAGGGCTTCATTCGTCCCATTGTGTCACCTTGGGGTGCTCCTGTCTTATTTGTGAAGATAAAGGATGGTTCTATTTGGATGTGTATTGATTACCGCCAGTTGAACAAAGGCACAGTGAAGAACAAGTATCCATTGCCTCGTATTGATGACTTATTTGATCAGTTACAAGGTGCCATAGTGTTTTCCAATATTGACTTACATTCAGGATATCATCAGTTGAAGATTCGGGAGCCAGATATCCCAAAAACTGCTTTCAGGGCCAGATATGGTCACTATGAGTTTCTTATTATGTCCTTTGGGCCGACCAATGCCCCAGCAACTTTTATGCACTTGATGCACAGTGTGTTCCGGCCTTATCATGACTCATTCGTCATTGTGTTTATTGACGACATTCCGGTATACTACCAGACTCGGGAAGATCATGAGTAGCACCTGAGGAATGTGCTTCAGACCTTGAGAGAAAAGAAATTATATGCAAAATATTTCAAATATGAGTTTTGGCTAGACTCAGTGGCATTCTTGGGTCATATAGTATCGAGTGATGGGATCCAGGTGGATCCAAAGAAGATTAAAGCAGTGCAGAGTTGTCCCAGACCATCCTCAGCTATAGAGATCCGGAGGTTTCTTGATTTGGCGGGATATTACCAACGATTTGTAGAGGGTTTCTCATCTATTGCACCACCTATGACCAGGCTGACCCAGAAGGGTGCTCCGTTCAGGTGGACAGAGAAATGTGAGGAGAGCTTTCAGAAGCTCAAGACAGCCTTGACTACAACCCCAGTAATGGTTATGTCTATAGGTTCGGGGTATTATACTGTATATTGTGATGCATCATAGATTGGTCTCGGCGCGGTTTTGATACAGGATGGTAGGGTGATTGGCTACGCGTCCAGACAGCTGAAGGTGCATGAAAAAAACTATCTTGTCCACGAACTTGAGTTAGCAGTTATTGTTCATGCCTTGAAGATTTGGCGGCATTATTTGTACGGTGTTCTTTGTGAGATTTACACTGATCATCGGAGTTTGTAGCATCTGTATAAGCAAACGGATCTTAACTTGCATCAACGGAGATGGTTGGATCTACTTAAGGATTATGTTATCACCATTTTGTACCACCCTAGGAAGGCCAATGTGGTGGCCGATGCTTTGAGTCACCGGGCAGAAAGTTTGAGGAGCTTAGCATATCTACCCGCAACAAAGAGGCCCATGACATTGGATATTCAGGCCTTAGTCAGACAGTTTGTGAGATTGGATATTTCTGAGCCGAATCGAGTATTGGCTTGTGTGGTATCTCGGTCTTCTCTTTATGATCGTATAAGGGAGCATCAGTATGATGACCCCCATCTTCTTGTCCTTAAAGACACGATCCAACATGGTGATTCTAAGGGGGTCACTATGGGAGATGATGGTGCATTAAGGATGTAGGGCAGGCTATGTATTCCAATGTTGATGGTTTGTGTGAGTTGATTCTTTAGGAGGCTCATAGCTCGCGGTACTCTGTTCATCTGAGCACTGCATGTATCAGGACTTGAGGCAACATTATTGGTGGAGGATAAAGAAGGACATAGTAGAGTATGTGGCCCGATGTCTAAATTTCCAGCAGGTGAAGTATAAGTATCAGCGGCCAGGTGGGTTGCTTCAGAAGTTGGAGATTCCTAAGTGGAAATGGGAGCGGATCACTATGGATTTTGTTGTTGGACACCCACGGACGCAGCAGAAGCTTGATGCAGTTTGGGTGATTGTGGATAGGCTGACCAAGTAGGCTCATTTCATTCCTATTATGACTACCTATTCTTCTGAGCAGCTAGCTCGAATCTACATCTGTGAGATCGTCAGGCTTCATGGCGTACCAGTATCTATTATCTCTGACCGGGGCATGCAGTTTACATCACGGTTCTGCAGAGTTGTGCAGCATGAGTTGGGTACTCGGGTTGAGTTGGGCACAACATTTCACCCTCAGCGGATGGACAGTCTGAGCGCTCTATTCAGATACTGGAGGATATGCTCCATATTTGTGTGATAGATTTTGGGGGTGCTTGGGACCAGTTCTTTCCACTTGCAGAGTTTGCTTACAACAACAGGTATTAGTCCATCATTCAAATGGCACCATATGAGGCTATGTATGGTAGGCGGTGTCGGTCCCCAGTAGGTTGCTTCGAGCCGGGTGAGGCTAGATTACTGGGTATAGACTTGGTTCAGGATGCCTTGGAAAAGGTTAAGGTGATTCAGGATAGACTTCGCACAATCCAGTCAAGACAGAAGAGTTACATGGACAGAAAGGTTCGCGGTGTTGCATTCATGGTTGGAGAGCAGGTCTTGCTCCGGGTTTCTCCCACAAAGGGCATTATGAGATTCGAAAAGAAGGGCAAGCTGAGCCCAAGGTTCATTGGTCATTTTGAGGTGTTGTGGCGTGTTGGGAGGTTGCTTATGAGCTTGCCTTACCTCCCAGCCTAGCAGGAGTTCATCCGGTATTTCATGTTTTGATGCTCCGGAAGTATCACGGTGATCCGNGCAAAGAGCTGTCTCTTATACACATCTAGATGTATATAAGAGACAGATTTTGAGGTGTTGTGGCGTGTTGGGAGGTTGCTTATGAGCTTGCCTTACCTCCCAGCCTAGCAGGAGTTCATCCGGTATTTCATGTTTTGATGCTCCGGAAGTATCACGGTGATCCGACTCACGTTGAAGAGCCAGTGGCTAGTTTAGATAGGCAAGTCAGAAAGCTAAGGTCAAAGAACATTGATTCCGTGAAGGTTTAGTGGAGGGGACAGCCGGTCGAGGAGGCAACTTGGGAAACCGAGCATGTTATGCGTAGCCGTTACCCTCATTTGTTCACCATTTCAGGTATGTCTTTATGCTCATTTGAGGATGAATGATTGATTTTAGAGGGGAAGGATGTAACGACCCAGCCGGTCGTTTTGAGAGTTATAGCCCCGATCCCCTATTAATTGCTTCTTCCATAATATTTCTGCTATTGTGACTTCCCGAGAGGTTTCGTTTTTGTTTTTGGAGTGTTTTGGGACACTTAGTCCCTAAATGGAGATTTAAGCCTTAAGATTTGGACTGTAGTCGGAACTGTGTGAAGACTTCTACGGAATAGAGTTCTGTCGGTTTCGTTAGCTTCTTTAGGTAATTTTGGGCTTAGGGGCGTGTCCGGATAGTGTTTTGGAGGTCTGTAGCTTATTTAGGCTTGAAATGGCGAAAGTCGAATTTTTGGAGATTTGGACCGGTAGTGGAATTTTTGATATCGTGGTTGGATTCCGATTCAGGAAGTTTGAATAGGTCTGTAGGGTTGGATAGTTTGATATCGGACGTGGTTTGATAGGTTTCGGCATCGATTGTCGAATTTGGAAGTTTCAAGTTCTTTAAGTTTGAATCGGAGGATGAATTGTGATGTTTGCCTTATTTGATGTGGTTTGAGGGCTCGACTAAGTTCGTATGGTATTTTAGGATTGGTTGGTATATTTGGTTGAGGTTCCGGGGGCGTCGTATGAGTTTCGGGTGTTTAACGGATGAAACTTTGGATTTGAGCATAATCTGAAGTTTTGCTGGGTCTGGTGTTTTCGCACCTGCGGTGGGAAGTCTGCAAGTACGGCCCGGTAGAAGTAAGGCTGGGATCGCAGGTGCGCCTTTAGGCATGGGAGTCAGTGGTTGCAGATGCGACGAGTGAGCCCCAAGAGCGGAGCCGGATCTGCAGAAGGGTAGTCGCAGATGCGGAGATGAGAAGGACCCAAGGTTCCGCAGAAGCGGACGAGTAGACGCAGAAATGCATCCGCAGATGCAGACTTAGGCGCGCAGGTGTGGACTCTGGAGATTTAATGAAAACTCATAGGTGCGGAATCTTAGCCGCAGAAGCAGCACCGCGGGTGCGATGATGAGGTTGCAGGAGCGAGTTCGCTGGGCAGCAAAGAGAGAATTTCGAGGGTTTGTTTCATTTCTCCATTTTTGGACTTGGGAGCGTGAAAATTAGCGATTTCTTTGGGGGATTTGCAGAGAGAGCTTTGGGGTAACGATTCCTTATTCGATTTTGGTTATATTTCACTAATCTACTGTTGATTTCATCATTTAATTTCGGATTTTGGGGTTGAAATTGGGAAAAAGTTGGAAGAAACTTCTTCAACAAAGATTTCAAGTTTTGAAAGGGGATTCGTGGTCGGATTTGAGTAATTGTTTTTGGCTAGATTTGGGCCATTCAGAGCCTGATATTCATGCAAAAGGCATTATTACCAATTGATTGTGCTTGGTTTGAGGTGAGTGGCTTGCCTAACCTTGTGTGGGGGAATCCCCTTAGGATTTGGTACTGTTTAATATGTGAGTGTCGTGTGTGTGAGGTGACGAGTACGTACACGGGCTAATTGTTGTAAAAAGCCTCACTTATTTACTGAGTAGTAATCTATTCTTCTTTTAAATTGAGTCATACAGTTAAAATGACTATTATCATGTCTTCATTCTTATTTGAACTATCCCAATGTATGTAGCTATCCTGTTTAAATGACTATTATCATGTCTTCATTCTTATTTGAACTATCCCAATGTATGTAGCTATCCTGTTTAAATGACTATTATCATGTCTTCATTCTTATTTGAACTATCCCAATGTATGTAGCTATCCTGTTTAAATGACTATTATCATGTCTTCATTCTTATTTGAACTATCCCAATGTATGTAGCTATCCTCTTTAATCTAATATCGCATGTCTACATGCTTTAGATGGTTAATTGAACTTTATGAAGCATGCCTAGTTGATTTTCTTGTTTTTCCTTGACTTGCACTTAGTCTAATTTGTAAGATTTTGTGTTGTAATTGTCGAGTTCTATTGTTTCTTCTGCATATTTACTTTGGGATTACGGAACGGTATTTCGGTAGATCTCCCATATACTGCATATTTACTTTGGGACTACAGAACGGTATTCCGATATATTCCCTTGTATTGCATATATACTTTGGGACTACGGAACGGTACTCCGGTAGATCCCCCCTGTACTGCATATTTACTTTGGGACTACGGAACGGTATTCCGGTAGATCCCCCTTGTACTGCATATTTACTTTGGGACTACAGAACGGTATTCCGATATATTCCCTTGTATTGCATATATACTTTGGGACTACGGAACGGTACTCCGGTAGATCCCCCCTGTACTGCATATTTACTTTGGGACTACGGAACGGTATTCCGGTAGATCCCCCTTGTACTGCATATTTACTTTGGGACTACGGAACGGTATTCCGGTAGATCCCCCCTATATTGCATATTTACTTTGGGACTACGGTACGATATTCCGGTAGATCCCCCCTGCTCTGCATATTTATTTTGGGACTACGAGACGGTATCTCGGGAGATCCTCTGTTGTATTTCTGTGTACTGAGCTGTTACCTTCTATGAATTTTTTCTTGTTAACTTTCAGTCCTTATTTTACCGCGATATTTCATTCTTTCCTTGCTTTATTATTATTATTATTATATATATATATATATATCAGTAGGGCCCTGACCTGACCTCGTCACTACTCGATCGAGGTTAACCTTGGCACTTACTGGGTACCGATTATGGTGTACTCATGCTACTCTCTGCACATGTTTTTCATGTGCAGATCCAGATGCTCCTTATCAGCCGCGCGATCAGTGAGCCGAGACAGCTTTGGAGACTTCAAGGTATATCTACCGCGTCCGCAGACCTCAGAGTGCCCTTCCACTCTTCCCTATGTCCATTATCTTCTGTATTTTTCTTTTGTTAGACTCTGATGTATAGAGACACTAGATGTTTCCTTCTGTAGTTTGTGATTCACGATGTTCTGGGTTTTGGGATTGTTGTGTATTTTTGAATAGTTGGTTAAATTTATATTTTTATTTCATTATTTCGCAAAATGTAAGGCTTACCTAGTTATAGAGACTAGGTGCCGTCACGACGTCACACGGAGGGGAAATTAGGCTGTAACACAATTATTGCCGAAAAAAAGCCATAAACAAATCGAGTAGGGAAATTGGAATTATTTTAGCTTTTTCTTTTTTCTTTCCATGCTCAAATGCCTTTTTTTTAATTAAGAACCATGTGTCATTTTTTCACTCGCTTATTTTTCATGTCACAAGTGTGTGAATCACATGCATATTCTTTTTCCTCAAGTTGTAAATGAAGGATTCAATAGGTACACTTTTGTTGTGGTTAGAGTGTTCAATAGGTATTAGGCCTAGTTAAAGTGTCTAAATAAAAAATGAAGCCAACTTTAAGGGGCTATGTATGTATTTGGCCTAAGAAATATCATTATCTTTAAATGTTACACTCTTTGTATGATTATAAAAGCATGTTGCTATTTGTCGTTGAGATATATACTTTCAACCATGGGTTTTGTTTGAATATAGTATTTATTATGGAATAATTATTTATTCAATTTTAATAAAGTTTCAAATAGACCATTAGTTAGTGTCCTTTACTTATATAGTAAATGATTTAGTGTATAGAGTTTAGCCTATACATGAAAGATTAAATCATCGGTTCTTATAAGCATAAAGTTTGAGTTCACAATCTAATAATGGAATTGAACAAACTATTAGGAATGATTGTAACACAAGATTAAATATGATTTATCTTGATTATGGGAATGGTTTAATTCCAACTTCTTGTGCTAGTACATTTTGTATGTATTGAACAGACCAAGTAGAGATAAATATTTTATACCGACTTAATAAAATAAATTCTCTAGCCATTAAATGTACTTATACATTTAATCTTGATATAATTATTATTAGCTGTGTATATTATTATTGTTTTAATTTATTAAAATGGGAGATTCTTTCGTGTCAATATTCCTAGTAAATTGGATAATAATAATATACATTAGTGAAGTAATAGTTAGTTGATGGAATCCATGTCTCGGTTTAGAGATTGATGATACACCTTTATAAAAGCTTATACGTTTTCATGTGTAAACTCGGTGTAATGACCCGACTTGTCGTTTCAAGAATTTACGCCCCGTTCAGTGACTTAAAGTCTCGAAAAGCTTCTTAATATGTATTATGACCCTCGGGTGTGGTCGAGTTTGATTTACTGAAGATTCAGAACTTAATTAAAAGAATAATTCTTATTTAGAAGCGTAAATGGAAAGAGTTGACCGGAGAGTTGACTTTTGATCAAACAACCCCAGAATGGAATTTAGATGATGTCAATAGCTTTGTATGATGATTTTGGACTCAGGCGTATGTTTGGATTTCTATTTGGAAGTCCATAGGACAATTCGACGCATTTTGGCAAAAGTTGAAAAAAATAGAAGAGTTTTGGAAAATTCTTACCGAAGGGTGTATTTTTGATAACGAGGTCGAATTTCCACTCTGGAGATGAAAATAGATCCATTATGTCAATTATAACTTGTGTGCAAAATTTAAAGTCATTCCGGATTGATTTGATGTATTTCGGCACAAGATATAGAATTTGAACGTTCAAAGTTCATAGATTTTTATTTGGGGTGCGATTCATCGTTTCGATATTGTTTGAGGTGATTTGAGAATTCTACTAAGTTTGTATAATGTTTTAGGACTTGTTGGTATATTTGGTTGAGGTCCCGAGAGGCTCGGGTGAGTTTCAGACGGCTAATAGATCATTTTTGGCCTTCGAAACATAACTGATAGTTGCTGGCATTTTCTTCTAATTTTCCTTATATGCGATCGCGTAAGTCTGTCTGCGATCGCGTAGGGTAATCTGGGCAGAGGAGACTTTGTTCTACGCGATCACGTGAATGGGGTTACCATCGTGTAGGCTTAATTGGACAACAGAAAAATTTGTTCTATGAGATCGCGTGGGCAAGTCCGCGATCGCATAGGTTGGGCGAGCAGTGTCATGCGAACGCGTGGCTAAGGCCGCGTTCGCGAAGAGTTATTGTGGAGGAGGAATTATTTGTTCTATACGTTCGCGAGCCTCCATCCGCGATCATGAAGGTCTGCCTTTCCCTTCTTCGCGTTCGCGTAGTAGAAAACTGTGAGCTGGGGACTGGTGATCATTTCCTCTACAAGTTCGCATTCTTCTGTCCGCGATCGCGTAAGTATGCCTTTCTCTCTTTCACGTTCGCCTGCTTCTTCATGCGTTCACGTAGCTCAGTTCGTGGGCACCAGATTTTCCTTATTCGTGATCGCACAAATCTGTCTGCGATCGCGTAACACCTTTTGGGCAGTAGCCATTTTTCGTCTACGCGATCGCATTCGTTCTTCCGCGATCGCGATGCTTTGATGCCTAGGCAGAAACATTAAGTTCTGAAAATGGAACTTCGTCCCATTTTCCATTTTTGACGGATTGGAGCTCGGGAAGAGGCGATATTCGGGAGGTTTTCAGAGGAAACAACGGGGTAAGTATTCTTAACTCAATACTGGTTAAATTACCCGAATTCGTGGTTGTTTTTAATATTTAATCAGTGCATTTAGTTGGAAACAATTGTGAAAACCCTATTGGTTTAAATTTAAGATTTAGAGGTTGATTTGTTATTGGAATTCCATAAAATTGTTATGGTTGAATTCGTATCAGAATGGGTGTTTGGATTTCATAAAAATTATATCGGGTTCCGAGGGGCGAGCCCCGCGTTGATTTTTGTTGAATTTTTAGAATAAATTTTTAAGTCGACGTTTTATTACCCAGAATTGTTTCCGATGAATTTTAATGAAGTTATATAATTGAATGGGATAGATTTGAGCTGTCCGTAGGTCAATTCAAGCAAGAAGTCTATTTTGGAGTATCGGCCTAACTTCAAAAAGGTGAGTATCTTGCCTAACCTTAAGTGGGGGAAATATCCCTTAGGCATTGAGTCGTATGTGCAATTTGTGTAATTGAAAAATAAGTACGCGAGGTGAAGAGTACGTACTTGGGTTATATGTGCAAATTACAATGGTTAAAATCATTAGACGCCTTATGTATTAAATTGGAAATTTTTGGCATTTATTAAATCCTCTATTTGTCATGCCTAGATCCTTGTTTGTTGAAAGTGTTTTTACATGACGATTTGGTGGGATTGCCACTTTGATTCATATGTGAAATATTATTTGTTGAGTTGTTCACTCCCGGATATAATTGTTATAAATTTTGTGCACACTTTGGTCGAGCCATGGGCTCCTTATTATGGAAAATTATGTATTATTGAATTTTGTGGCAAATTGTAATAATTGAGCACTTGATGTGCACATTTATGATATGTTATAATAATTGAGTACTTGATGTGCAAATCTGTGATATGTTGTAATATTTCAGCCCTTGAGGTACAGTTTATGAGATGTGATATTGTCACGTTATTTTGTTGGAAAGTTTTGTTTGGGTGTTTGCACGGGGTTTCCGTCGTGCTATTGTTACTATTGATATTATGCACATGCGTCGTGACAAGACGGGCTATATATATATATATATATATATATGTATATATATATATATGTAGATTTGCGCATGTGGCGAGACAAGGTGGGAACATTATTATGTGCGTGTGGCGAGACAAGGCGGGCATTCACTTTACTATTGCACACGTGGCAAGACAAGGTGGGCTATGTCGGGGATTGATTTGAGATGGCCTGGGGGCATTGTTGTTGTTGTTGCATATTTACTCTTGGGACTACGAGGCGGTACCTCGGGAGTTCCCTTTTGTTGATATTTTTCTATGGTTGCACTTGCCTTTGGTTATTTTATTTTTTCGTGATGTATTATTTGATTTTATTATGTGTTTGTATTCCTAGTTGTAATGTGTTGGCTTTGGCTCTTGTACGAGACTCTAAGGATTTGTGTTTCTAGTTTTTACTAATGGTTAAGGTTAAGTTATTTTGAATAAAAGAAATTGTTGTATGCTTTAATTCGTATAAGTTTTACATCCAAATCAGCAACTATCGGGTGGTTTATTTTAATTGAATTTTTATTTTTCTCCACCCAAATGATTTCTAAAATAAATTGATTCCTTTGTTGATTTCATACTTGTTTTTAAAAACTTTAAACTTACTTTATTGGGAATAAGTTGATCATGTGGATCTTATATACATTGATATTATTGGCATGTTAATTGTCCGTACAGTTGTGATATGAAATGTGGGCACGAGGTGTCGTGATTAAATAATAATATTGGCACGTGAACTGTCAGTGCAGCTGTGATATGAAAAGTGGGCACGAGGTGCCGGAGAAATATAATGATTTAATTATTGGCACGAAGTGTCGTGAAAATATTAAAATGGGCTGAGACCCGTATTAACGAAAAATATGAAAATGGACTGAGACCCGTATTTTTGTGACTATGAAATGAGGTGTCACATGGTGACTTTTTAATTGAAATAACTATATTCAAAATATTTATTTGGAAGGATTCTTATTTAGAAAGTATTATATGGAAGAAGTATATGTGAAAGACATTTATTTGAAAGGACTTGATTTAATTGGGTGTAATTGTATTTATTAATGGTGTTCTTGTTGTCTTGATGTGCAAATCACTGGGTTGTTTTATGCTGCCCTTATTGTTATTTGTTTCCTATTATTTTGTATATTATATTGCACAGGCTATTAGACTAGTGAGTGTCTTGACTGTACCTCGTCTCTACTCCACTGAGGTTAGTCTTGATACTTACTGGGTACCGACTCTGGTGTACTCATACTACACTTCTGTAGATTTTTGTGCAGAGCAAGGTATTGGAGATATCGGAGTTGAGCAGAGTTAAAGCGGGATAGTAAGGATTCAAGGTAGAGTTGTTTGGTCGCCGCAGTCCCTTGGAGTTGTTTTCATTTCATTGTACTATTTATTTGTAATCCAATAATATTGTATATTCGGTCCTCGTAATCATTCCATGTATTCCGTTAAAGTTCGTGACTCAGTACTACCAGTCTTGGGAGATTGTATGTTCATATTTGTTTCAGTTGTTAGTTTTGATTACTTATTTAATTGAAAAAACAAAATGGCATCAAAATTGTAATTGAAATTGGCTTACCTAGTCTTAGAGACTAGGTGCCATCCCGACGCCTTTGGTGAGATTTTGGGTCGTGACACTCGGCCGGTGGATTTTCCATCCGACACATGAAATAAGTTAAGCGAAAGTCTAAAGGAAATAATCAATAAATTAAATTGTTAGTAATTTTTAATTTAATTGATTAGTATTTGAATCTTAACATGGGGAGTTAAATATGATTTAGTGGATCGTGGCCGTATTGGTGGTGGAGATTTCATTGTGTTACTATGGAACTGGAGGCTCATATGATAGACGACCTATATTCACACTTCAAGATCCCGTATATACTAATTGTCTACATTACATGTGATTTTGATACTGGGATTACTTGCGCTGCATTTAATAATCCATCAATTGGTATCCAAGCCCACTCACATCTAATTAGAGTTTTTCATGAAACACGAATATCGTGTATATGTGCGTTTTTGAATTACAAGTATATGTTATTTTCTGAAAAACCTGCACTGCTATTTTGTGAATTAATTGTGCCAATTCTTTTTTATTATTCTTGTTATCATGAGATATTAGTTTATTATTGATATTTTATTGGAATGATTTGGAATTGTCTTTGGTAAACCCTAGAAAAAAGCAAAATCCGATATGATCGAATTGTCGGTATTTTCGGAGGTCAACGAACTTGATGAACTCCTATTGAGTCAAAATTTGGTGGGTCCATCAAAAACGACCTGGTGAGAAAAACTCACGTCTATGCTGTGAATCATAATGTTTCTTGGTGTTTTAAGGTCGTTTGAATGGTGTTTTAGATGTTTTTCTATTTTCTGAAAATTATTTCTTAAAAATTTTAATTCATTTCTAATCCAATGGTGGTGGGGGTGAATCTCTTTGGTCTCCATGATTAAATACTAGTGATATAATGGGTTTACATGTTGGCTATTAGTAGATAGACATGTGGTTGTATTGAATTTCAGAATAGAAGTGTAGGATTTTATTGAGTAGGTCTTACAAAGTATACTTGATATTATGTGATTATATAATCATTTTTTGAGAATGTAAAATCCTATGTTTGATATCTGGATGACTAATGATTGGTGCGTTTAGCATGGTTGTGCATAAAAATTTCTTAATTTTTGGTTTATGTTTTCATGCCCTACGTGATTACTAGTCTTGAATTTTCAATGAAAGATTTTGTTCTCTGGTTAGAGGTAGTAATTAAGTAAAATATGACGATATTTTGTATGAGTTTTATATTATTGGTATTGGTTTTATGCTGTGGTCTGCATTCTTCCATAAAATAATTATGAGCTACGTGTATCTTAACTCGTAAATGGAGAATTTTGTGAGCAATAAATAGTTACCACTAAAGTGATTTGTATATTTGGACTCATGAAAAATTATTTATAAATTTGTATCTGTGTTATTATGTCGATTTATGGATTGAGCATTATGATTAATAAGTATGATCCACAATAATGGTCTATTTATTTGAGTCATTAAAATCTGCTTAATGTACCATGTGAAAATTATCCTTGATAATTCTTCTCTAATATTGGGAGTTGGGTACTAGTGACTCCAACTCCATCTATGAGAAGAGATATTGGGGTTTTTGCCGAATGGGAGAAAATATAATATTTTGGGTTCTTGTGTGTTTAATAAATGTATAATTTATTGCAAAATGAGGTATTATGTATCCTAGAAATAGGAATAATATAATATATGCCTTGAACTCATAGTATAATTATAAGGAGAATGGAAACAAAGATCATATTTATTTTAATTCATGAAATTGCCTGGAACGATTATTCTCCGAGTTTGATCAAAGATTGATGGTCATGAATTTGACGAACTCCGATTGACCTGAAACTTGATAGGTTCATCGGAAATGACCTGGCGAGAAAAACTCACTGCTATGTAGTGAATCATGTTATTTTTCGGTATTTCGAGGTCGTTTAGATTTGTTTCAAGCAGTTTATTAAATTGAATGTGTTATAAACATGAAAAACTCTTCTTTATATATCCGCTATATTTGTATTAAATCTGGAACATAATGATGCATGATGATTTAACTTCATATGATATATAGCAAGAATAAAAATCACATGGATTTAATCCTAAATATCCCAAAAATAATTTATTCGAATTTGGTCTAGTTGTTGACGATCATGAATTTTTGATCTCCGAATGAACTGAAATTTGGTAGGATTATCGAAAATGATCAGCTAAGAAGAAATCGCAGTTATGCAGTGTATCACATTGTATTTATTCGAGACCGTTTAGATGAGTTTATTGGCGGTTTGGCGGATTGAAATGTGATTTACATACGAAAAGTCATTCTTTTTGTCATTTTATTTATGTCTAATCCGGAACATAAAAACTGTCATGGGTGGCTTTCCAGCCACGCCCCATGACCCCTTGAACACACCTCATAGCGTCCTAGTAAACCTCCCAACGCCTAGCGCCATGGACAACCCAGTGGTCTTGGCCGCGTCAAGTGACAAGCGCGCATGTGCCTATTTTGCCACACCGATAGCCCTCGCTAGCTCCCAGCCGCAGGCAGATGCCAACAGCTCTGCACGTGCTGACTCTGATGCTAAAGAAAAGGTTGTTGCCAACGGACCTGCTCCTACCTTGTAGGAATCTAAGTCCTTTTCATTGTAAATATAGAATAGTCTTGTTTCATGTATTTCCATTTTTTCTCTCTTGCTTAGTCAGGTCAAGTCTTGTAACTTTGGTTTATTTTTTTTAAGCATTATTAGGGAGGATCAAGCAATCAAACTTTCTAGCATGCAAATAATTTTTTGTACTGGTATCTCTCCCCCTCAACACCATGTTGCTTTTTTGTAATAGCGTTCATTAATGCTTTCAAGCTTACTTTCATTCTTAATTCTCTTTTCTGTTCTGTCAATTGCTCTTGACATTGGTTTTCCTATATGACACTGACAGTCTCGTCTAGCTACTGAGGGGACCCTAGTTGGCAGATAGTAACTGCACAGATATCAGTTGCTTAGATGTCACGACCCAAACCGAATGGCCGCGACGGACACCCGATGCCTCACTCAACCGAGTATCAATATAACATTTCTTTCTTATCATACTATCATGGGTAAATGAGCCAGAAAGGCCTTCATGAGATAACACAAGGGAATACTAGACATAGGACGACCCAACATGATATAGAAACTCATACATGTGACATACAAACCTATAAGGCCAACATGATCATTTGTATTCCCAAAACATAGGCCGATAAGGCCATACAAGTATCCATATATATGATATCTGTCTACAAGCCTCTAAGAGTACATAAATGTCATAAAGGTCGGGACAGAGCCCCGCCATACCAATCAATACATGTCCTAATCATACTGACCAAATAGGCAACTCCGGAGCAAGTGGAGTGCATCAACACCTTCCGCTGAGCTGATAGCATACTAGAAAGACTCTCAACCTATCTATCGGTACCTATGGGCATGAAACCCAGCATCCCCAGGCAAAAGAGACGTCAGTACAAATAAAGTATCGAGTATGTAAGACATGAAAGAAGTATATAAAAGACATGAAAGAAGCATGGAATAAAGAACTCAACCGGTAAGTCTGAATAGCTCTGTGAATCATGAAACATTTATAATGTCATGCATAAGCGTATAAATGTCATATCATGCGTAGGTATATGCGTACATAATGTCATCAAGCCTCTAAGGGCATCCCATCATATCTTCTCGGCCTCTGTGGGCGAAATCACCAACGTATACCAGCTGATCAGGTGGTGGTGCGTATATAACGCAATAACCTTTCCCCATACCCATATACATATAATATACGCCTATATAACGACATATGGTCATGGATAAATGTATAGATATATATGAATGCAATGCATAAGAAATAAGTCAATAAGATCTCTCAAAATGTCTAAGATTAATATGCCTTCGGTTAATATCATGAAATAATCTTTATCAACTTAAATATTTTCTGAGACCCGTGAACAAACGATATGATAGTAGGACATATAGGGAATCTATAACATAGGCAACCCTAGTAATTCTAAGAATAGAATCATTTGTGAACATTGCATGCTTGCTCATTTCGTTGTATCATATGAATCATGCCAAAAGGAAAGAAGAGATATCCTTAACATACCTCAAGTCGTCAATTCAACTCAACAACAAGATTATGACAACTAGCGTTCCAAACCTATAAAAAGAAATAAATGTACAACATAGATGGCACTAGTATACCACGTATCTCAACTGATAACTCGATTCTAAAATAAAACGGGCAGCATTTCCCCTGATTTTACTGCTCCCTCAATCCTACTATAGGCGAGACAACAACACAATGCAACTAGCAACTCAAAAATAACATAACTACAATTTGGGACCTTTAATAAAACCAAAAACCCAAATATCCCATAACACACCCAATCGACAAGTTATCAATTAGCCTGAAAATGCAACGACGAGCAACCAGCCCACTACCCTACCACATGTGGTGTTTCTCCATGCCCTTTATACTTCCAAACTCTAGAAATCAGCAACACAATAGGCAACCTGAGTGGATTAGAAAATAGTCCACTAAAAGTGAAATAAATCAAATTCACGGCTTCTGATCACCGTCCCGTGAGTTCTAACTATTAGGAAACAAATTTATCAACCTTCCTTGACATTTAAAAGCTTAAATACAAAAAGTAGGCCTTTTCTTAACTATGAAGTACCTTCCAAAACTCAAACTACAATTAAAATGAGAAGCGGTATAATGATACTTATGTCGTAGGGATCGTTCTAACGTTATCACTTCTTGATTTCTTACCCGGGATGTTAATCTTCTTTGAAACCCTTGTAGAGAGCTTAAAGGTAAGCGTTTAGTCTTTTTTTGGTCGTGTTCTGTGGAAAAATGAAGAAATAGACGACATAAAGGGTATGTGTATCTACTTTTGAAAAGTCAAAGACCTTCAATTTTGTCACGACCCTAGACTCAAACTTGTCGTGATGGCACCTATCGATGGTACTATGCCAAAGATATGCCAAAAGGCGTCTTGTATAGCATAATTTCATAAAAGAAACAAGGATTGAACTCAAAAATAGAGATACAGAATGAAAAGCCCTAAACATCGGGGCGTCATTAAGTCATGAGCAACTACTAAAAACTGGCCTGACAACAATAAGACTAACATAGTCTGGGAAAAATCCAAAATACAACTAAGGGGGTGATAAAGAAGGAGAAAACAAGGCTGCGATCGCCAGACAGCTACCTTGCTAACTCCAATGATCAGCTACAAAAATATCAGCAGCCGCCACAGTGACCAAAAATGCCTGGTTCTGCACACAAGGTGCAGGGAGTAACATGAGTACACCAACTCAGTAAGTAACAGAAATAAATAAAGGCTGAGAAGAAGTGACAAGCTAAATGCAAGTACCGTTCATATGACGAAACATTAGTAAAGTGCGGCATGCTTTGTAACCAGAGTTTAAGTCAAATCAGCTTGTTTAAATCAAGTTCAAGTAAATCAATTAGAAATAGTTTTCAACAGTTCTCAAACAAGGACTCAAAGCAACTATGAGCATGGATGATGAAATCATATACTGCCTATCGGGCTAACATCACTCAGTCCTCCCAATCACTCCAACCTCACAATCACTTATGCCTCACAATCGCTCAGCACTCGGCACTCGCACTCAGTAGGTACCTGCGCTTACTGGGGGTGTTCAGACTCCGGAGGGGCTCCTACAACCCAAGCGTTATAATCTGCACGGACAACTCATGTGTTGCTCGGACAACTCACCTGCTATAATATCATATCAGAATCCGCACGGATAACTCACGTGCTAAGGTACAATACCTCAAAAACAGGCCCTTGGCCTCACTGAGTCATAAAGCTCTCCAGTCTCTCGGGCTCTCAGAAATAAACGAAATCAGCGCAAACAACAGTAACATGATGCAACAAATAGAATAACAGACTGAGCTATGATGTAAAAATGCATGAACATGATAGAGTACGGGATATAAACTAAAGCAGTGAGAGGACAGCAAGAAACGACCTCTAAGGGTCCAAAAAATACTAGCATAATGCCTAGACATGATATCTAGCATGATTTACAATAAATCTTTCTAGAACACATAAAGAGCACATAGCTACAACAGGCTGTTTAACTTTACAATTGCTACGGGACGGACCAAGTCACAAATCTCCAATGGTGCACGCCCACATGCTCGTCACCTAGCATGTGCGTCACTTCCAAATAGTCACATGACACAAACAATCCGGGGTTTTATACCTTCAGGACTAGATTTACGACCGTTACTTACCTCAATCCGAGCAAATCTCTACTCCGCAATGCCCTTGCCTCTCGAATCGTCCTCTGAGCGTCCCTAATCTAGCCACAAGCAGTACAATACCATTAATACATGCTAAAGGAATCAATTCCACAAGAAAACTACTAAAGTAGACTCAAAACCCGAAATCGACTCAAATCCGACCCCCGGGCCCACGTCTCGCAATTCGACAAAAGTCACAAAACCCGAAAGCCCTTTCAATCACGAGTCTAACCATATAAAATTTATCAAAACCCAACATCATTTGGTCCCTCAAATCCTCAAATTACACTCTCCAAAATCCCAAGCCCTAACCCCCATTTTTCACTTCAAAACCCCACTAATTAGATGAGAAATCAATGGGAAAGCACCATAGCTAGGAGTATTAGAGCTCAAGCAACTTACCTCTGTGAAAACTCTTGAATCCCCTTCAAATATCACCCCAAAAGCTCCAAAGTCCGAGTTAACAATGGTGGAAATGAGCAAAAATCACGAAGTCCTCAATTTATACATTATGCCCAGTGCAACCGCACATGCGGCCCCATTTTCAGCTTCTACAATGCCGCACCTACGGAATTTCCATCGCAGGTGCGGAACTCACTTAAGATCCCCAGGTTTTGCATCTGCGGCCAAATCGCGCACCGGCGAAAGCGCACTTGCACATCTCCCTCCGCTTCTGCGACCATCACAGGTGCGGGAACTTCATCGCACCTACGCCTTCTGCCCAGCTCCTCCAACTCGCAACTGCGATCTCCTGCTCGCTTTTGCGGGCTCGCACCTGCGATGAGACATCCGTAGGCGCGATTATCACAGCTGAGTTCAACTTCAGCAATTCCTCCAATTTCCAAACTTATTCCGTTAATCACCCGGAATCACTCTGAGGCCCTCGGGACCTCAACCAAACATACCATTATATCCCATAACATCATATGAACTTAGAAAAATCATCAAATCACTCAAAACAACATCAAAACACCAAATTACACTCAGATTCAAGCATAGGGACTTCTAAACTTCCGAATTCCACCAACGATGCCGAAACCCGCTAAACCATGTTCGAATGACCTCAACTGTTACACACAAGTCATAAATAACACCACGAACCTATTCCAACTTCCGAAATTCCATTACGACCCCGATATCAAAATTTCCAGTATCGACCAAAATTGCCAAAATTCTAACTTTCGCCAATTCAAGCCTAATTCTACCACGAGCCTTCAAATATCATTCCGAACGTGCTACCAAGTCAAAAATTACCTAACGGAGCTACGGAAACTATAAGAAGTTAATTCCAAGGGCTTTTACACCTAAGTCAACATCCGATTGACTTTTCCAACTTAAGCTTCTACTTTAGAGACTAAGTATCTCAATTCACTCCGAAGCCACTCTGAACCCGAACCAACTAACCCGATATATCATAATATAGCTGAAAAGCACAAAAGAAAGCGGAAATGGGGAAAACAGGGCTTTAACTCTCGAAACGGCCGGCCAGGTCGTTACATACCTGGAGTCTCAAATAGGTATGGATATCTGCTCCGCATCTCCCGCTCGGTCTCCCGGGTGGCCTCCTCCATAGGCTGACCTCTCTAGCACTTTCACTGAAGCTATATCTTTGATATCAACTTCTGAATCTGCCGATCCAAAATGGCCACCGGCTCCACATCATAAGTCATATAACCCTCCAACTGAACCGTGCTGAAGTCCAAAACATGGGACGGATCGCCAACATACTTCCGGAGCATGGAAACATGAAACACTGGATGCACACTCGACAAGCTGGGTTGCAAGGCAAGCTTATAAGCCACCTCCCCTATCCTCCGAAGCACCTCAAAAGGCCCAATAAACCGGGGGCGCAACTTGCCCCTCTTCTCAAATCACATAACACCCTTCATGGGCAATACCTTCAGCAAAACTTTCTCCCCAACCATAAAAGACACATCATGGACCTTCCTGTCCGCATAGCTCTTCTGCCTAGACTGCGCCATGCGAAGCCGCTCCTGAATAAATTTCACCTTATCTAATGCATCTTGGACCAAGTCTGCACCCAAGAGCACAAACCATCCTACTGGAGATCTACACCTCCTCCCATATAAAGCCTTGTACGGAGCCATCTGAATGCTCGACTGATAACTGTTGTTATATGCAAACTCTGCGAGCGGCAAAAACTGATCCCATGAACCCCCAAACTCAATGACGCAAGCGTGCAACATGTCCTCCAATAGCTGAATAGTGCGCTCGGACTGCCCGTCCGTCTGAGGGTGAAAAGTTGTGCTCAACTTAACCTGAGTACCCAACTCTCACTGCACGGCCCTCCAAATCTGCGATGTAAACTAAGTGCCCCTATCTGAAATGATGGAAACTGGGACACCATGCAGGCAAACAATCTCTCGGATGTAAATCTCTGCTAACCGCTCTAAAAAGTAATGTTACATCCCGCATTGTTTGTACGATAAAGTTTCGTCTTCAGTAAATTGACGTAGAATTGGGGATGAGATATTCTTGAGATTATAAGAATTATGCTATTTCAAACACATGATGAGTAAATTCGTGAAGGAGAGAAGGTAAGCAAATAGAAGAAAATGATTTTCGTTGAAGGTTATCGATTTGGGATAAAATACGGGCCGAGCGATAATACCTGATATTTATGGATTAGTACCATACAAGGTACCATATGACCATGATAGTATAATGTATAAAGTATATTAAAAATAAGTAGAATTTTAAGTAATTTGAGACAATTCTCAATTATGCGGGTAATTGGTTAATTACCAGGTAACAGAATATTACCTAATTAATTAATTAATTAGTTATGGGATAAGATTAGAATTCCC
>AWOL01S0036532.1:10254-23601 GCA_000715115.1 Nicotiana otophora | reverse complement strand
AATACGGTCCGAGCTATAATACCCGGTACTTATGGACTAGTGCCATATAAGGAACTACATGACCATGATAGTAAGGTGTACAAGGTATGTTAAAAGTGCGTAGTATTTTAAGTAAGTTGAGATAATCCCTAATTATATGGGTAATTGATTAATTATTGTGTAACGAGATATTACCTAATTAACTAATGAATTAAGGGATAAAGACTAAACCCCCACCCCCACCCCCACGTGGCAGCAAGCCACATCCTAAAGATATGACTCTTAGTCATTTTGATTAGGTGGCATAATAATGTGTTAGTTACCAAAACACTTCATTTCTAAGATTTTCAATTCCAACATTCTACAAGTAAAATAATATGTTAGTTACCCAAACACTTCCATTCTAATATTTTCAATACAAACCATACTATAATCAGACGTGAGGTTTTGGAGATTAGCAAAGTGATTTGTTACAAACTGTTACAAATTCGTAGAAATTCCTACAAAACATGACAACGTGATTTCTTCAACCAACGAGATTTCTTAGCACAATAACAACGTGAGATTTTATGATTCTAAGGGAGTACGATGTAACCTTTTCCAAGAATATCATACGCATTTTTCCCTACTCCAGGTATGTTAAGGCTAAGCCCTTCCTTCATTTTGGCATGATTTCGTAATTACATATGTTTGATAACGAGACATAAATAGAAGTTCATACTCCCGAATTTATACATTATCCTAGTCTCATAAATTAAAGTATTCTCCCTTATCGGGACTTTATGTTCAATTGAGTATTATCTTCTTCCAGTCAAGAGAGCAGAGATCTATATATACAGTATTACAGTATTTTCATTACCATAGAGCTATAATCGATGGGCAGGCCCTTATTGGGCAACCTCTGATCAGATGGTAAGTTATATACCGAACCTACTATGGCCGAGCGCCTATGAGCGAGCCCAGCATGGATGAGATACAGAGCATAGTATGGCCGAGTGCCTATGAGCGAGCCTACTATGGCAGAGCAGTTATATATATACCGACCCCTATAAGGACGGACAACTATTTTACTTACTATATTGAGAGAGTTGAGTCAATATCAGCAGGTGAGCATATCTTCAGATTATCTTTGACTCCTAGTTGCTTTCAGTTATTATATTATCAGTTCAGCTTCAGCTTTCAGTATATTGCCTTATATACTCGGTACATTATTTCGTACTAACGTCCCTTTCTGGGGGCGCTGCATTTCATGCGTGCAGGTTCAGACACACAGATGGGTAGACTTTCTCAGTAGGTGCTGCCTGAGTTCAGCTTTATCGGTAAGCTCCACACCCTTCGGAGATGACGGGTCTAGAAGCTTTGTGTATATATGTATATAGGCTATGGTAGGTCGGGGCCCTGTTCCGATCGCAGTATATCCATCATTAGAGGCTTGTTGACATATCCTGTTAGTTAGTGCAGTATGTTCGGCTTGTAGGCCCTGTACGTATATTTTGTTGGCTTGTCAGTTGTAGTAGTTATGACGACCTTGCCGACCCAGCTTTATGTCGACATTTAGTCAGCGTTACTTTCTATTCAATTCTATATTTTGCTTCACACATTATCTTGTAATGTAGCCGATGGCCAAAGTATGACATTACATGTTCAGAGTCTCTTAGTCGCAAGTGATACGCAGGGATAGGTGAGGCACCGGGTGCCGGTTTCGCCCCAGGCTCGGGGCATGACAGAAAAGTAGTAACAACTGGAATGAAGTGCGCGGACTTGGTCAGCCGATCCACAATCACCCAAATAGCATCGAACTTCCTCGAAGTCCGTGGGAGCCCAACTACGAAGTCCATGGTGATTCTCTCCCACTTCCACTCTGGGATCTCTAACCTCTGAAACAATCCACCCGGTCTCTGATGTTCATACTTAACCTGCTGGCAGTTCAGACACCGTGCCAC
This sequence comes from Nicotiana otophora, assembly GCA_000715115.1. NCBI lineage: Eukaryota > Viridiplantae > Streptophyta > Magnoliopsida > Solanales > Solanaceae > Nicotiana > Nicotiana otophora. The sequence goes on along the minus strand of AWOL01S0036532.1, from coordinate 21,679 downwards.
AACCCAACTATATGTTTCTTTATCTTCCTCCACCAATAGTGCTGTCTCAAATCCTGGTACATCTTTGCGGCACCCGGATGGATGGAGTACCGTGAGCTGTGGGCCTCCTCAAGAATCAACTCCCAAAGCCCATCCACATTGGGCACACATATCCGGCCCTGCATGCTCAACACGCCATCATCACCAATAGTCACATCTCTGGCATCACCTCGCTGAACCCTACCCTGAAGAACGAACAAGTGGGGGTCATCATATTGACGCTCCCTGACACGGTCATAAAGAGAAAACCTGGAGACCGCTCAAGCCAATACCCGACTCGGCTCTGAAATATCCAATCTGACAAGCTGGCCCACTAGGGCCTGAACATCCAATGCCAAGGGTCTCTCTGCTGCTGGGAGATATGCTAAACTCCCCAAAATCTCCGCCCAGCGACTCAAGGCACCGGCCACCACATTGGCCTTCCCCGTATGGTACAAAATAGTGATATCATAGTTCTTGAAAGGCTCTAATCATCTTCACTGACGCAAATTAAGATCCTTCTTCTTACACAGATGCTGCAAACTCCGGTGATCAGTATAGATCTCACAATGAACCCCATACAAATAATGCCGCCAAATCTTCAAGGCGTGAACAATGGATGCTAACTCAAGATCATGGACATGATAGTTCTTCTCATGGGTCTTCAACTGGCGTGAGGCATAGGCAATCACCCTACCCTCCTGCATCAGAACACATCCAATACCTACCCTCGAGGCATCATAATACACGATGTAAGAACCCGAAGTTGATGGCAGAACTAACACTGGAGTCGTGGTCAAAGCAGTCTTGAGCTTCTGAAAGCTCTCCTCATACTTATCTGACCACCTGAATGAAGCACCCTTTGGGTCTATTTTGTCAAGGGTGATGCAATAGATGAAAATCCCTCTACAAAGTGATGGTAATAGCCCGCCAATCCAAGGAAGCTCCTAATCTTCATGGCTGAGGACGGTCTAGGCCAACTTTGCACCACCTCTATCTTCTTCGGATCCACTTGAATGCCCTCACTGGACACCACGTGCCCCAAGAATGCTACTGAACCGAGCTAAAACTCATACTTGGAGAACTTTGCATAAAGCTTCTCCTCCCTCAATCTCTGTAATATAATCCTCAAATGCTGAGCATGCTCTTCCTGGCTACGAGAGTACACCAGGATGTCATCAATGAATACGATAACGAATGAGTCCAAATAGGGCTGGAATACATTGTTCATCAAATGCATGAACACTGCTGGGCCATTGGTCAGCCCAAACGACATCACTAAGAACTCATAATGGCCAAATCGCATCCTGAAGGCTGTCTTAAGAATATCCAAATCCCGAATCTTCAGCTGGTGATACCCAGACCTCAAATCAATCTTGGAGAACGCCCTCACTCCCTGAAGCGGGTCAAATAAATCATCAATACGAGGCAAAGGTTGTTCTTGACTGTGACCTTGTTCAACTGCCTGTAATCAATGCATATCCTCCTGGAACCATCCTTTTTGTTTAAAAATAGAACCGGTGCACCCCAAGATGACACATTAGGCCGAATAAACCCCTTATCAAGGAGTTCCTGAAGTTGTTCCTTCAACTCCTTCAACTCCGCCGGTGCTATACGATACGGTGGAATAGAAATGGGATGAGTGCCCGACACTAAATCAATACCGAAGTCAATATCCCTGTCAGGCGGCATGCCCGGCAGATCAGCAGGAAACACATTCGGAAAATCACGTACCACCGAAACAAAATTAATGGCAGGAGTCTCTCCACTAACATCCCTCACAAATTCCAAATAAGATAGGCAACCCTTATCAACCATACGTTGAGCCTTCCAATATGCAATTACCTTGCTAGGTACATAATTTATAGAACCGCTCCACTCAACCCTCGGAAATCCCGGCATCGCCAACGTCACGGTCTTAGCATGACAACCTAGAACAACGTGACATGGAGATAACCAATCCATACCTAATATTACATCAAAGTCAACCATAATGAGCAGCAAAAGGTCCACTCGGGTCACCAGACCCCCAATAGACACCACACATGATCGATACACGCGGTCCACAATAATAGTATCGCCTACCGGAGTAGATACATGAACAGACAAGACTAGAGACTCACGGGGCATATCCAGAAAATGAGCGAAATACGAGGAAACATATGAATAAGTAGAACCAGGGTCAAATAATATAGAGGCATCTCTATGATAAACTGAGACAATACTTGTAATCACAACATCTGAAGCAATAACATCTGGTCAAGCAGGGAGGGCATAGAAACGGGCCTGGCCACTCCCTGATCTGCCTCCTCCTCTAGGGCGACCCCTAGCTGACTGACCTCCACTCCGAGCTGACTGGGCGGGTGGTGAAGTAACTGGTGCTGAAGTGGAAGGCTGACTCCTCTGCTGAGATAGACCTCCATGGCGACGAGGACACTGCCTTCACATATGTCCAAACTCCCCACACTTAAAACAACTCCCTGGTGCTGGTGGCGGGGACTGAAGGGATCCCCGAGCACCGGGATAACTGGTAGAAGAACCTGGCATAGAAGAGCCCTGAACTGATGGAGCACGGGACAAACTTTGGGCTGGAAGGGCACTAAGTGATGAGTGGCCCTGATGAGAACTGTGAGAACCATGGCCAGATGATACACCACGGTGAACTAGGCGGGCTGGCTAAGCATGCCTGAAAGGACGGCCTCTGCCGTGCTGGAACTGACCCCCATAAGGAGCACCACTAAATCCTCCCTGTCCTCGAGGCCTCTTGGCCTCCCTCTCAATCCTTTCCTGATCGCGAACCATCTCAATCTGCCGAGCAATGTCGACAACCTCATCAGAAGTAGCACCAGACACCCTCTCTCTGGTCATAAGCAATCGCAGCTGAAAAGTGATACCATCTATAAACCTCATGATCCTCTCCCTGTCTGTGGGAACCAACAAGATGGCATGACGGGCCAACTCTAAGAATTGCATCTCATAGTGTGTCACAGACATATCACCCTGGCGAAGCTGCTCAAACTATCTACGCAGCTCCGCTCTGCTGGACTGAGGCACGAACTTCTCCCAAACGACCACGGAGAACTGCTGCCAAGTAAGGGGTGCTACGCAAACAGGCCTACGCCTCTCGTAAGTCTCCCACCATCTGAGTGTAGCCCCAAAAACATTGAAAAGTAGTGAATGAGACACCACAAGTCTCCAGAATACCAGCTGTATGGAATAATCTCTGACACCTATCCAAGAAGTACTGAGCATCCTCTCTCTCTGTGCCACTGAAAGGTGGAGGCTGGAGTCTCCCAAACCTCTCCAACGTACGCTGATCATCCTCAGGCATAGCAGGAACCACATAGTCCTGAGCAACTGCAACTAGCTAGGTTGGTGGTGCCCCCGGTGTCTGGAGTCCCTGAACAATCCTGTAAGGCGGAATAGATATAGGCTGCGTGCCTGGCATCACATCGACCCCAAAATCAATCTCCTTGTCTGGCGGAATCCCAAGGAGCTCAGCAGGAAAGACCTCTGGAAATGCATTCACAACTGGCACAGACTCGAGTGTAGGCGCCTCAGCATCGGTGTCCGTAACCCGTACCAAATTATAGATACACCCCTTATTAATAATCTTCGTGGCCTTAAGATAAGAAATAAACCTACCTCTTGGCATTACATTATCCCCCTTCCATTCAACAACTGGCTCATTTGGAAATTTAAACCTGACAGTCCTAGTTTGGCAACCGAGCTTGGTAAAACATGAATAAAGCCAATCCATTCCCATAATTACATCAAAATTGACCATCCCCAATTCAATGAGAACGGTCATGGTGTCCCGACCATGCACCGTGATAACACAACCTCTATAAACCCGTGCAGCCATAATAGACTCGTCAACCGGAGTAGATACAGAGAATGGCTCAGAAGTTGTTCCGGTTCTATCCCAAATTTCATAGCAACATAAGGGGTAACATAGGACAAGGTGGAACCAGGATCAATAAGAGCATATACATCATGAGATTTGACAGTCAATGTACCTGTGACAACATCTTGAGAAGACTCTACACTCTGGCGACCACTCACAGTATAGAAGCAGTCGGGTCCTCCTGAAATCTATGCACCACCCCTAGCTTCACCACGCCCTGCTGGTGCTGGAGTGTCTCGAGCTGGAGGGGGTGCTGAAGATGTAGCAGCTACAGAACTGGATGGATGTGTTATGCCCCTGCCCATACCCTGGTGGGATGAACGACACTCCCTCTAAATATGACCACTCAATCCACACCCGAAACGTATAGGTAGGTCCATGTAGCAAATCTCCAAGTGCATCTGCCCACGCCTGGGGCATGGGGGCCTCCGCTGTTGCTGGAATCTCCCTCCTAATCGACCGTGCTGGTGGGGTCCCCTGCTGCCCTGATTGGTCCTGAAATAACTCCCTTGCTGCTGACTGGGCCCTGCTGGCAGTGCACTGTCTGAAGAGTGAGCAAAAGACTAGGATGGCCCTAATGACCCTCGCCTAAAAGCTGGTACCCTCTCGCTCCATTCTGTTCTTCAACTTGCGGTTCTCTGGAGCTTTAGCAAATGACACCATATTGCTATAGTTCATATCTTAATTCAAGGCAGCTATAGCGGCCTCATTGATAACCAATGGGCTAAGGCCCTGCACAAACCAGCGCACTCTAGCCTCCATAGTAGGCAATATGAGAATGGCATATTTAGACAGATGCGTGAACTCTATGTGATACTCTGACACACTCTTACTTCATTGCTTAAGGTTCTCAAACTCTGCGACATAGGCTGCCCTAGTCTCGGCCGGCAAGAAATGGTCCCTGAAAGCGTCAGCAAACTCACTCCACCTCATTGGAGGACTCCTCTCCTCCCGAGAGTCCTCCCATAGCTCAAACCAAGAATAAGCCACCCCTTTCAGGCGCTAGGAGGCCAACTCCACTCCCTTCATCTCAGTAGCGCGCATAATATGGAGAGTCTTATGCATCTCATCAATGATGTCCTGTGGTTACTCCTCCGGATTGGCACCCGTGAACACCGGAGGATCCAACTGAAGAAACCTATTCACCTTGGAACCAGTAGAATCCCCTTGTTGACTAGAAGAAGTGGGTGCAACATTTGATCTCTGGGCTTGAGAAGCCACTATTTGTGTTAGCATCTGGATAGCTCCCCTAAGATCCCCGTCAGAAATACCAGATTCGGAAGCTGGGGCTGGAGGTGGAACAGAAATACCAGTTAGAGGAACCACTGCACCCTCAGTAGGTCCAGGAACTGGTGTGGCCTGGTCAGGTGCAGTAGAATCAGGCAGTGTAGCAGTCGGGGGAGTATCCCTACACCTTGTCCATTTCTTGCTCTCTTCTTAGGTGCCATGTACTGAAAGTTAAAGGAATGCACGAATTAGAGGAGGAACAGTTTCACAATCAGTTTCATCGCACGATCCAGAATATCAAAGAAGGGCATTATTCCTAAATCTCCCAGTAGCCTCCAACTTATAGATGTGGTCGATAACACACCAATAAGGAGTACTCTACTAGACACGGCTCTCCGAGACATCCTAAGATACTTTAAAACCTTAGGCTCCGATACCAAGTTTGTCACGCCTCAACCTCGGGGAGCGTGACCGGCGCTCAGCCGAGTGAACCCGGTCGAGCAAGCATGTTAGATACTTTCTACCAACTCACCATGATCAAGAGAAGACATGATTTCATTAATTAGACTGTAGGAAGATCATATATACAATACTAAATAGTCTCATTGGTTACTTCATTTTTAAGTTTCAAGATACACACATTCTTATGATTAGAGTGGAACAAGAGATCAAACTACAACATAATCCGTTTGACTTTTCTAGCACCCATGTACAACCCACATAGTGTCTACGGAGCCTCTAAAAGATATAAAAGAGTGTTATGATAGTGCCGGCAATAACGCCCCGACCATACCTCAAAATATGATAATAATATGAACAAAAGATACGATACATGACCCCGAGATGATGTGGGGCTCACCAAGTCTGTTGGGAAGAGGATGTACCTCGCATGCTATGGAACCACCTGCATCCATTTAAAGATGCAGCTCCCCCTGCAAAAGAGACGTTAGTACTGTCGAATAGTACTAGTATGTAAAACTAAACACCATCTTAATAGAATGAATAATAATACAAGGGGGAAATAGTCATGAGTTCAATAAGAGCTTCAAACAATACTAAAACATCAAGTAAGAATGACATAAGTTCTCAAGTCAATTTCCATGTTATTAGGCTGGGTGATCTTTAAAGTCGATATACCATAATTCACAATACCACCGTATTCTTACACAAAGTTCGATCACGACCAGATCGGCTAGGTCCTCTCATTTGAGACATCAACCATAACCACAATTTGAATTATCATTTCCAGCACAATCACCACCATGTGCGCGGCATGGCATCCGATCACGACCCGATCGGCTAGGCCGTCTCACCGAATACATTACCTTTTCAATCAATCATCTCACTTCATACTTCTTTCACATCTTTTTAATTCATTGGCACGAGTGGCCTCATTTAGAAAGTCATCTTTGGCACTTGGCCGTATTTCATAATTCCAGTTTCCCCTTTCCACGTTCAAGCATCATTATTATCATCAACTACAATAAGGCCTACCATTTAAGGCATTAGTACACATATGAGCAATTTGAGAATCCTAAGCACATAGAGGCTTTTCATATAATTTGGCATAACAACCTTTATTCGATCTTGACATGAAGTCGTAACACTTCTAACACATATTCCAGATTTTGAACAAATCCTCAAATGGCAATATGACATGATGAAGCATTTTGAATAAATATTGAACATATACCCTTCAACACAAAAACATTAAGAATAGACAATTCTATAATGATCAATTTGGGACTTACGCCAATTACATGAACACCGTGGGATTCGATTCCAAGAAGAAGGGGGTTTAGCCAACATACCTCAATTGAGCTTCCTTTAAACCTTAAAACGTTTTGGAATTCTAAGCAACTTCTATCTATTTTAGAAATATAACAAGTTGGACCAAAATTAGGAAGATGGTCATAATTCTAGCTTATTTGAGCGCACTATCAAACACTAGGTATGCATTAATATTTTTAAGGCCCTTTTAGGAAAGATTCTATCATTCCTCAACCCATTCTCTACCATTTATTGAGCTCACAACCTTCCCACATACTTCAAGAATACATGCATGCAAGATAACAACTCCCACACCCAATAATTGTCTTTCTAGTTATCATTTTTAGTAGATTTTCAAAGTTAAGAGCTAGGGCACAAATTCTTACCTTTAGGATGAAGACTTTCTTGATAATCTTCAAGGATTGAGCAAGAATTGTTGGATATTCGGTTGATGGTTACTTCTCCACTCTAAGAACTTTTTCTCACTCTAAAAATATCAAAAATATGCTCAAAAGTGGACTATGGCATATGTTTTAACGAAATAGGGTCAGATTTAAAAACCCCAAATATGAAGCCCCGGGACAGGATCTGCGGTCGCATATGCAATCGCAGAATGGATATACGGTCCGCATATCGGCCGCATAATTTGGTTCCAAAAACTAAAAAAATACTTGCCTGGGTCTGTGATAGTTATGCGGCCTGCAGACCTATTTTGCGGTCGCATAATGCGCCACAGAACCTCCCTCTGCAAACATTCTAAGGCTGATTACGCGATCAAAGTGCGGCCCGCAAAATGGTTGTGCGGTCGCATAACTGGCCACGAAATTGCCATAAAAACTGGCCCAAATAGCTGCTTCACTTTGCGGCCATTTTGCGGCCCGCAGAGTGATTATACGGCCGCATAATGGGCCGCAAAAATGCCCAACTCTTAAAAATATTTTCCTTCAACTCCCCAGCGCACTGTTCAATCCAAAAATTCCAAACACCGATTTTTAGGGAAAATCTGAAGAATTTCTACTATTATTAACCTCTACGCCTACCCCGGCATCACGGAACCCCGGTTCTTAGGAAACGTTTCACGGGGCCTTACATCCTTCCCCACTTAAGATTATTCGTCTTCCAATGAGGCTCAAGGTTCACTATTAGCATCTTATGTAACTTATTTTTCATACCACACACCAGTAGCCCCAAATTTGACTAACTCCCTAAATTTCCAAACATTTTGCTAGAGTTTCCCCTATAACTAGGCCTATCCACGTGTCAGAGATCCCCAGAAACACATCTTTAAAACATATACATACACCAATGATGTAACATAACTCATGACAGCACCAACCGTGGCCTCACATACCATATATTTAGAAAGAAGCACCTTTACATCAACTGAACAGGTGATACAAAGAAAATTCATAGGCGACAATTTTATAAGGTTACATAGCTTATATAAACAAGTAAGGATACTTCTTTTTCATCTCTTTCTCAGCCTCCCAAGTAGCCTCTTCAACCTGCTGGTTTCACCATAACACCTTCACAGAGGCAATTTCTTTATTCCTCAACTTTCGGACATGCGTATCAAGAATGGAAACCGGAATTTCTTCATATGACAGTTCTTCATTAACCTCAATGGTCTCAACCGGCATAATAGCTGACGGATCTCCAAATACCTTTTTCAACATAGACACATGGAATACCGGATGCACTAACAACATCTCCGGTGGTAGCTCAAGCTTGTACGTCACCTGACCAATCCTCTGAATGATTTTGTACCGCCCGACATATCTCAGACTCATTTTCCCTTTCCTTTCAAACCGCATTATACCCTTCATCGGGGAAACCTTCAAGAATACCCAATCATCTTCTTTGAACTCTAAGTTTCTGCGACGAACATCCAAATAGGATTTTTGATGACTCTGAGACGTTTTGAGCCGCTCCTTAATGATTTTTACCTTTTTCATAGCCTGATGCACAAGGTCTGGTCCTATCGGCTCTGCTTCCCCGATATCAAACCAGCTACCCCGATCTCCTACCATATAATGCCTCAAATAGTGCCATCTGAATACTAGCATAAAAGCTGTTGTTATAAGCAAACTCTATGAGTGGCAAATGATCAACCCTTGAAGTCGAGAACACAAGAATGTGACATGTCCTCAATCGTCTGAATAGTCAGCTCTGCTTGCCCATCGGTTTATGGATGGAAGGATGTACTAAGATTCACCTGAGTACCCAAATCTTGCTGACAAAATCTCTATGCCTACCCCGGCATCACGGAACCCCGATTTCTAGGAAACGTTTCACGGAGCCTTACAAATATATGTCACTGCCTCGTTAAAAACATTTCCAAAAAACTCGATTGGGACAAAACCTGGTCGAAGGAAAAAAGAGTGCAGCACATACTTTCAGTATCAGCAGGAATCTTCATCAATAATACCTTTTGAGTTGAGTCACGTTCCAATTGATGGGCAGTTTGACTCCTTCTTGATTTTTCAATTCATATGATCCTTTACCTGTTATAGTTGAAACCCGGTAAGGACCTTCCCACATTGGTCCCAACTTTCTGGTGTTGATTTCTCGAGTTCTTTGAGTAACCTTCCTCAAAATCAAATCTCATGCTTTGAAGTAACGGAGATTCTCCATGCGATTATAATACCTTTCCATCCTTTGCTTTCGGGCCACCATCCTCACATATACTAGGTCCTGGTGTTCTTCAAGCAAGTCTAGCTTCATCAGCAATGCTTCATTGTTCGCTTCTTTGTTTTCTCGGGAAAACCTCAAAGTTGGCTCCCCTGATTCCACCGGTATCAGAGCCTCCGAGTTGTGTACAAGAGAAAATGGAGTTTCTCCCATGCTCGACATCGACGGGGTGTGATATGCCCACAGCACCCCTGGTAGCTCATCTGGCCACTTTCCTTAGCATCATTTAACTTCCATTTAAGCTTTTGAATGATTATCTTATTGGTTGACTTCACCTTCACGTTAGCATTCGGGTGGTACGGCGAAGAGGTAATTCTTTTGATCTTTAACACTTACAAGAACTTTGTGACCTTTGAACCTACGAACTATGGCCCGTTGTCACATGCAATTTCCTTCGGTATTCAAAATTGGCAGATTATTTGGTCCCATATGAAGTCAACCACTTTGCGTTATCTGATCTTTTCGTATAGACCTGCTCCAACCCATTTAGTAAAATAATCAGTTAAAACCAAGAGGAATCTTACCTTTCCGGGACACGGTGGTAAAGGTCCAACTATGTCCATCCCCCATTTCATGAATAGCCATGGAGACACCACTGAATGCAGTAGTTATGCTGGTTGGTGCAATAACTGTGCATGGCGTTGACATTCGTCGCATTTTCAAACGAATGCCTTCGCGTCCTGTTCCATCCGAGGCTAATAATATCCAGCTCTGACCAACTTGAGAACTAACGAGTCTGCACCGGAATGGTTCCCGCAGACTCGTTTTTGGACCTCTCTTATCGCATAGTCCGCCTTTTAGGCCCCCAGACACCAAGCCACCGGTCCTTGGAACGATCTCCTATATAACTACCTATCTACGAGGCAGTAGCAAGCGGCTTTGGTCCGCAATGCCCAGGACACCTTTGGGTCTTCGAGTAATTTACCATGTTTGAGATATTCAATGAACTCGTTCCTCCAGTCCTAAATTAAGATGGTCAAATTTACTTAGTAGCAGTTGTCCACATCCAACACCGAATGCAGTAATTGGACAACTGTACCGGAATCAGATCCTTTCATCTCCGTGGACGACCCCAAATTAGCCAACGCATCTGTTTCCATATTTTCTTCCCTCAAAATGTGGACGATTGACCATTCTTTGAATCGTGCAAGTAACGCCTGAACCTTGTTCATGTACTGTTGCATCCATTCCTCCTTTGTATCAAAAATCCCATACACTTGGTTTACTACCAGCCGTCATTCACACTTTACCTCGATGACCTCGGAACCTAGCCCCTGGACTAGTTCAAGTCGTGAAACCAAGTCTTCGAACATGACTTCATAGTTAGATAATGATACAGTTCTAATTTCCGGCCTTAGGGTGTCCCCGAAGGCATGATTAGAACTATTTCGAGAACGGATCCTGTTACATTGGAGGCTCCATCCGTAAACAAGGTCCAAACACTCGATGTCATTCCCAACACCAGCGCTACTTCCTTAGTAGCCAAAGGCATTAATCCGGACTAAAATCAGCCATGAAATTGCCAACAATTTTTCCATAATTGCAGTCCTCGGTTTATACTCAATGTCAAATTTGCTAACTTCGACCGCCCATTTAGCCAAACGGCCTGACAACTCAGCCTTGTGAAGGACATTCCTTAAGGTAAAAGTTGTCACAACGGCTATCGGGTGACACTGAAAATAAGGCCTAAGCTTTTGTGGTGTGGATAACGAGTCTCTGCTCCTGACAATAATGTACTAACGTAATAAACAGAAAATTGCGTACCTTCTTCTTCTAGGACCAAAATGGCACTTGCCGCTATTTCTGAGACTG
>AWOL01S0036526.1:0-12644 GCA_000715115.1 Nicotiana otophora | reverse complement strand
GTTCATGGAATCACAAGTCGGCGATACACAACTGATACCGAGCGCTCACATGCGCACACGAATGCATGGAAGGAATTCAAAGAGTTATGTTTCAAGCTGAACCAATTTCTCATGATAGAATAAGTACAGACGTCTCCGTACCAATCCGCAAGACTCTACTAAACCTGCTCATGACTCGTGAGACCTGTGTAATCAAGGCTCTGATACTAACTTGTAACGAACCAAAACCTAACCCATTATGATGGCGCCTATCATTATACTATGCAAGCCAACATTTCCAAAACACTTTCAACATTTAACAGAAATAAATTATGACATTTAAAAATAACCGGAGTTTTTCATAAAAACGGGGTAAAACCCAAAGCATAAGTGCGGAAAAATAACCCGACATCGGGGTGTCACTGAGTACATGAGCAATATAATACAACACCTAAGGAATAAGAACTGAAATGCGAACAAGATAAAGAAGGAGAGCCAAGGCCTGCGAACATGATGCATCTACCTCGATAGTCTCCAGAATCGGCTGCTCAAATATCAATGCCCGCTATGACCGGGAACACCTGGATCTACATACGAAGTGCAGGGTGTAGCATGAGTATAACCAACTCAGTAAGTAATATAAATATATAAGGAACTGAGAAGGTAGTGACGAACTATACAGATATAATTCATTTCCAATAATTTCAGCAGAGAATAGACAAGCTTTCAAATCCGGCAGTTTGAGTCAAATTAGTTTTATACAGTTCAAGTTCAGGTAATTCGGATATAGAATCTTTCAGAAATATCACAACAATGACAGATAGCAACTAAGTGCATCAACAAATGAAAAGAAAGTACAGCTTCTCAGGGCAACAGTAACTCAACTCGTCACAATAACTCACTCACTCGGCTCTCAGCCTTCAGTACTCACACTCAATAAGTACCTACGCTCACTGGGGTGTGAAGACTCCGAAGGGGATCCTTTCAGCCCAAGTGCTATATCGCTGCGGTGTGCAGCCCTACCCAATCATATAAGTAGCCACAAGGCTCATTGCGGCATGCAACCCGATCCACAATCGATAAGTAGCCATAAGGCTCGATGTGGCGTGCAACCCGATCCATATACCTCACATAGCTCACAGCTCGGCACTTAGGCCCTATCCTAGTCACTAACCTTTCTAGCCTCTCGGGTTCTTAGAAATCATACAATTTAGCCCAAAAATGATAATAACAAGTATCAAAAGGAAACAAGAGGAAACGGAGATATGACACGCAAGTAAAACTGTAACTGAGTTCAAGACAGCAAATAACAGTTAATTCAATAGGTAAACGACCACTACGGGTCCCAACAGTGATATCATATGGCCTAAGTATGGTTTCTAACATGAATAGCAGTCAAATTTCTAGAAGACAGAGGGAACATGGAATTACCAATAAGTTATTCGACTTTACAGTCTCACGGGACGGACCAAGTCACAATCCCCCACGGTGCATGCCCGCACGCCCGTCACCTCCCAAACAATCACATCATACAAAAATTTGGGGTTTCATACCCTCAGTACAAGATTTAAAACTATTACTTACCTCAAACACCACAAAAATCCAACTCTGAAATGCCTTTGCCCCTTGAATCAATCTCTAAATGCCCCGAAACTAGACATAAGCAGTACGATATAATTAATATAGGCTAAAAGAATCAATTCCACAAGAAAAACACGAAATTATAAGCCAAAATCCGAAATAGGCTCAAACCGACCCCCGAGCTCACTACTCGAAATCTGACAAAAGTCACAAAATGTGAACACCCATCCACTCAGGAGTCCAACCATACAAGAATTACTCGTATCCAACCTCATATCACCTTCCAAAACTCAAAATTTTAGCCTATGAAGTTCTAGCATTTTTCCCAAATTTACAACTCAAATCCCTAATTAGATACGAAAATAGCAATAGGTTCATGCAATATAGTCCAATACGAGTTAGAATCAATAACCGCAACAATCTTCTTGATGAAACCTCAAAATATTGCCTCACACCGAGCTCTCAAAGTCCCAAAATCGAAACGGAAATCAATCCCTCAAAATCCCATTTTCTGTCCAGTTCTTCCGCATGTGCGGACCCATTCTCGCACCTGCAATGCCACACCTACGAAATTTCACTCGCAGGTGCGGAAATGACTTAAGGTACTGGGTCCGCATCTGCGAGTAATTGGTTGTACCTGCGTGTGCGCATCTGTGGAGCTTCGAGCGCATCTGTGGAGCTTTGAGCGCATCTGCGGTGTCGCAGATGCGAAAATGCCCTCACACCTGTGACCCCTGGCCATCTCCTCAACTCCCGCTTATGCGCTCCTTTATCCGCACGTGCGAGTATGCACCTGCGGTCTCCCCACCGCAGGTGGGAAACCACCAGATATCTGAAGGCTTCATCCATTTGCCTAAGTCCAAATTCAAACCGTTAAGCATCCGAAACACACCTAAGGCCCCCGACACCTCAACCAAATATACCAATAAGTCCCAAAACACCATACGAACTTAGTCGATCCCTCAAAACACGTCAAACAACAACAAAAATACGAATCACCCTCCAATCCAAATTTAATGAACTTCAAAATTTCTAAATTCTACAAACGATGCCGAATCATACCAAACTACGTCCGAATGACCTTAAATTTTGCACACAAGTCATATTCAACAATACGGACCAACTCTAACTTCCGGAATCGACATTTGATCCTGATATCAAAAAGTCAAACCCCCGGTCAATCTTCCCAAAAATTCGACTTTCGCCATTTCAAGCCTAAATTAGCTACAGACCTCGAATTTACAGTCTGGACACACTCCTAAGTCAAAAATCACCCAACAGAGCTAACGGAACAGACGAAACTCCATTCCGGAGTCGTCTTCACACAGTTCCCACTACGGTCAAAATCTTGAGACTTAAGCTTCCGTTTTAGGGACTAAGTGTCCCAAAACACTTTGAAACCAAAAACAAGACCTCCCGGCAAGTCACATAAGCAGAAAAAGGTACGGGGAAAGCAATAAATTGGGGATCATGGCTAATACACTCAAAATGACCGGTCGGGTCATTACATCAAGGTTTGACAAGATACTTACCTTTCAAAGTTATGTCGATATTCCAAAATTGCCTTCTTGCTTGAATGGACCTCAGAACCGCTAAGATCTATCCAAATTAATTGTATAACTTCATTAAAATTCATCGTAAATAATTACGGATAATAAAACGTCGATTTAAAATTTTATTCTAAAAAGTCAGCCAAAGGTTAACGCGGGGCCCACCTCTCGGAACCCGACGTAATTTTTACGAAATCCGAACACCCATTCCGATACGAGTTCAACCATACCAATTTTATCGAATTCCAATAAAATAATCGTCCTTAAAATCTTGAATTTCTATTTTTTGAAAAGTTTTTACAAAACTTCCCATTTCCTCCATTAAACTCGAATTAAACGATGAATATAACCATACATTTATGAAATATAATCACTTTCTGATATAGAACACTTACCCTAACCAAGCTTGTGAAAAATCCCTCCAGAATCGCCCAAAACCGAGCTCCAAAAATCACGATCGAAAATGTCGAAAAGACCATTTTTGGTCATTAACATTCTGCCCAGTTTCGCACCTGTGAACGAGTCACCGTATATTTTTTCGCCCAAAACTCGCTTCTGCCAAAGCGCACTACCCAGTCGACCCTCGCATCTGCGGAAGAATTTTCGCTTCTGCGAGAATTGCAAGTGCGACGCCATGGCTGGCTTCTGCGTAACAGGTCGCTTCTACTATGGCCAGGCACTTTTGCGCAGAAATTGCCGCTTCTGCGGCCTTCTTCATCAGATTCTGCTCAAGTCGCTTCTGCGTGGCAAATCCTTGCTTCCACGAGGTCGCTTCCGTAATCAAATACTCTGCAAAAGCAATTGCACCAGCAATCAAAATTTCCATCAGTCTTCTTCAAGTCCATATTGATCCGTTAACCATCTGAAATCTACCGAGGCCCACGGGACATCAATTATGTGTTTGCAAATCATCCAACGTATCAAATAAATCCGGAATGACTTATAATTTTGCATTAATAAATGATGTAATAGAGCTATACAAATTTTCGGAATTTAAATTCGACCTCGTTGTCAAAATTCAACCTTCGGTCGAACTTTCCAAAAATCTTCTATTTTCCAACTTTCGCCAAAATACTTCGAATTGTCTTATGGACTTCCAAATCAAATTCCGGACACACGCCTAAGTCCGAAATCATCATATGAAGCTATTGACATCATCAAAATTTCATTTCGGAGTAGTTTGCTCAAAAGTCAAACTTCGGTCAATTCTTTTCATCCAGTAGTCTACTTCAAGTCCATATTGATCCGTTAACCATCTGAAATCCACCCGAGGCCCACGGGACTTCAATTATGAGTTCGCAAATCATCAAACGTATAATATCAATCCGGAATGACTTAAAATTTTGCATTCATAAATGATGTAATGGAGCTATTCCAATTTCCAGAATTTAAATTCGACCTCGTTGTCAAAAATTCAACCTTCAGTCGAACTTTCCAAAAATCTTCTATTTTCCAACTTTTGCCAAAATACGTCGAATTTTCTTACAGACTTCCAAATCCAATTCTGGACACCTGCCTAAGTCCAAAATCACCATATGAAGCTATTGACATCATCAAAATTTCTTTCCGGAGTAGTTTGCCCAAAAGTTAAACTCCGGTCAATTATTTGGCTAAAACTCAATGTTTACAGCACGAATATGGCTAAATATGCACAGAAACATATAAAAGAATTATTAAATAAGCCTAACATGCATGCTTCACTAATAATATTATGGTACAAATTTAATTTTACAGAGGGAGAATTTAAACTTATATTTTTTCACAACAAGGACCTCGTCTTTATATAACTTCCACCGCGGCTTGTAGCCCAGTTTAAATATTTCACATCATATAAAAATGTGAGGATCTCGTCTTCAACTCCGAATCACAGGTATTTTGCACATTGTGCCAACTGAAAGTTTCCATTTCCTTTCTTTCTTCTTTTCAATAAATTTTGTAAACAATTTTCACAACACATAATGAACCCCTATTCCAATTGGGCATATAATTCATAAAATTGAAATCAATTATTCCGAAATCACATCAAAACCCACTGTAGTGAATAGTAGAAAGTCACTTTTGGACTTATAGTCCTCAATAGTGTACGAAAATAAAAATGATAGACACGAGCTAAAATCATCAAATCTCCCAACAGGGATAAACATATAAGTGGGTCACAAAATTACGAAGCTCACCCATAAACGGAGCATAATAGGAGGATTGGACTCAATATTCATAACCGAATCAAATTAAGGAAAATATCCTTTTATAACAATTAGGGATCATGCCTCTAATGACACCATCTGGTATAGTGGCCTCAGCCACACCATAGCAAATATATCAACGGGATGGGCCTCCCCCTATAGGGCTCCCTCTACCCGCCTATCCTCCACCCCTAACTGGTTGTACATGTGGGGTAGTAGCTGCATTGGGGCACGTAGTGTAATGACCCGACTGGTCGTTTTGAGCTCTAGCACGTCATTTAGTGGTTTGAGGCCTTAAGTAGCTTCACTCCAGGTATTAAGACTTGTACGTGTGGCCGCAATTTAGTTTTGGGAAGTTCGGAGTTAGTTTGGAAAGAATAAAAATGTGCAGAAGTGTAGTATGAGTACACCACAGCCATTACCCAGTAAGTATGAAGACTAACCTTAGTGGAGTAGTGACAAGGTACAGTCAAGACACTCACTAGTCTAATAACCTGTGCAATATAGTATACAAAAATAATAGGAAATAAATAACAACGATGGGAACAATAATCAACCAGTGATATACACAGCAGGGCAACAAGAACTCCATAAATATTGCTCATCAAAAAATGAATACAAGTACAACCAAAAAATCAAGTCCTTTAGATATAAATCTTCCGCCTATATGTTTTTCAAGTAATAATCTTCAGGATATAATACTTCCCATAAATATATTTCGAATATACTCCTATCAAACAAATATCTTTCAAATATAATTCTTTCAAATAAATATATTTCAAATAAAAGTCACCCTGTGAAACTTCATTTCATAATCATAAAATGCGGGTCTCAGCGTACTTTCATATTTCCATGGAACCTCGTGCCGATATCTCTATCACAACCGGACAAACAACTCACATGCCAATATCATCATCATTTACTCACGGAACCTTGTGCCACATTTCATATCATAACTTCACGGATAATTCATGTGCCAATATTATCATTATTTACTCACGACACCTCGTGCCTACATTTCATTTCATAATCCTCCTGGCAATAATCGCAGGCTCCCAATTTCAACGTAGATCAGACTATTATCAAGTTTACCGAAACAACAAGATAA
Organism: Nicotiana otophora; assembly: GCA_000715115.1. Taxonomy (NCBI): domain Eukaryota; kingdom Viridiplantae; phylum Streptophyta; class Magnoliopsida; order Solanales; family Solanaceae; genus Nicotiana; species Nicotiana otophora. Next base: position 6,243 of record AWOL01S0036526.1, on the reverse strand, counting down.
CTTGCACAAGATATAGAAATAAACATAAGGAAAATCACAATAGCACATGGAAATTACCAACGCAATAACCCCACATCATCATAAAAAAATTACCAACACAATAACTCCACATCATCATATATCATCCTTGACAATAGCCACCCTTATCTCTTCTATAGTAGCCTCTCTTATCCCTCCGCCCTGACAATATCAATAGCCACCCTTATCACTCCGTATAATAGCCACCCTTATCGCTCTGTATAATAGCCACTCTTTTCACTCCGCCCAGACAATATCCCGACACACATAACCACAGTGAAATGCCACCCTTATACCCACATAATATCAACAGTGAAATGCCACCCTTATATCCTCATAATAATAACTCAAATTGCACAACAATTTACGTGAAATATTATCACTACAACACAAAACAATCAATTCCTCTCACAATTTGCCCAATGACCACAACCAACTCCAATGATATAGTAAAATCAATCAATTTCTCAAAAATATCCCAAGGCTCCATACAACGTATATGAAACCTCAAAAAAATTAACAGAGATGGAAAATACTAAGTATAGGGAAACATCTTCATTAATCTAAATTCTTGATAATTATATAAATGCCTCTGTTTAAAATTATTTTATTAATTATCTGCAGATGAAAAATCCATAATATACTTAATTTCCAAGAAATATCAAATCAAATTCTGATCGAAGAAGTTGGAGTAGGTTCGTAATGTCAATTATGACTTGTGTGCACAATTTGAGGTCAATCAGACGTGATTTGATAGGTTTCGGCATCGGTTGTAGAAATTTGAAGTTTCAAGTTCATTAAGTTTAGATTGGAGGATGATTCGGGTTTCTGTTGTTGTTTGATGTGATTTGAGGGCTCGACTAAGTTCGTGTGGTGTTTTAGGACTTGTTGGTATATTTGGTTGAGGTCCGAGGTCCTCGGGTATAGTTCGAATGCTAAACGGATTGAATTTGGACTTATTCAATTGCTGAAGCTTTGCTGATTTCTAGTGCTTCGCACCTGCAGTAGGGAGACCGCAGGTTCAGGATCACACATGCGGAGTAAAGGGCGCAGGTGCGATTTTGGTCAAGAAGGTTTGTCAGCACAGGTGAGAGAAGGGAGATGCATTTGCGCATCCGCAGATACGTAGTGATGGTCGCAGGAGCGATATGGGCTGCCTGGGAAGGGGTCGCAGATGCGGAAGTCAAACCAGAGGAGCGGGCTCGTAGGTGCGGCCCAAAGCTCGTAGATACGGTCCCAGCCATTTAAGTCATTTTCGCACCTGCGATGGATTTCCCGCATGTGCTGTTGAAGGCTTGCAGAAGCGAGTTTACTGGGTAGAAAATAGGATTTTGAGGGTTGATATTCCCATTTCGATTTTGGGACTTTGAGAGCTCGGATTGGGCGACTATTTTAGGGATTTTCAGAGAAAAGCTTTTTGGGTAATGATTCTTAACTCCTTTATGGTTATATTCCACTAATCTGTGGTTGATTTCATTATTTATATTCGGATTTGGATTAAAATTTGGGGAAAATGGGAAGAAGTTCTTCAACTAAGATTTTGGATTTTGATTGCAATTTTGATATCGGATTTGGATTATTTTGGTACGAATGAACTCATGAGTGAATGGGAGTTTATATTTTGTGCCTTTTACTCGATTCCGAGACGTGGCCCCGGAGAGACCTTTTGGGGCAATTTTCTAATTTCTTGATTTAGCTCTGATTTCATTAATTAGATTAATTTCTTATAGTTGTATTTATGGTATGTAATTGATTTTGGCTAGATTTGGGCCATTCGGAGCAGGATATTCGTGGAAAAGGCATTGTTACCGATTGATTGAGCTTGGTTCGAGGTAAGTGGCTTGCCTAACCTTGTGTGGGGGAAATACCCTTAGGATTTGGTACTGTTGTGATATGTGAGTGCCGTGTACGTGAGGTGACGAGTACGTACACGGGCTATTTGTTGTAAAAAACAATTTATTTTACTGAGTAGTGATCTGTTTTTCATTTAAATTGAGTTATACAATTTAAATAAGTATAGTTTGTTTTCATTCATAATTGAGCTATTCCAATATGTGTAGATATCCTGTTTAGTCTAATATTGCATGTCTACGTGCTTTAACTGCTTATTTGAACCCTGTGAAGCGTGCCTAGTTGACTTCCTGCTTTTCCTTGTTCTTTATCAGTATAACTGTAGAAATCTTGCTGTTAACTGTTGTATTTATTGAATTGACATGTGTGTTTACTTTTGAGACTACAAGGTAGTTTCCTCGAGAGCTCTCCCTGCATATTTACTTTTGAGACTACGAGGCGGTTTCTCGGCAGTTCTCCATGCATATTTACTTTTGAGACTACGAGGCAGTTCCTCGGGAGTTCTCCCTGCACACATTTACTTTTGAGACTATGAGGCGGTACCTCGGGAGTTCTCCCTGCATACATTTATTTTTTAGACTACGAGGTGGTACCTCGAGATTTCTCCGTGCACATTTACTTTTGAGACTATGAGGTAGTACCTCGGGAGATCTCTTCGCATATTTACTTTTGGGACTACAATACGGTATCTCGGGAGCGCCCCTGTTGTTATCAAATTATTTTTGTGTTGTTATTTCTCTGTGAATTACTTTCTGTTAAATTCTCCGTTTTACTTCATTTTATTATATCATCTGTCTTGTTATTATATCCCATAGGGCCCAGACCTGACCTCGTCACTACTCTACCGAGGTTAGGCTTGGCACTTACTGGGTACCGTTGTGGTATACTCATGCAACTCTTCTGCACATGTTTTGTGTGTAGATTCAGGTGCTCGTTATCAGCCCCATTACCAGTGAGTTGAGACAACTTTGGAGACTTCAAGATATATCTATCGCGTCCGCAGACCTTGGAGTCCCCCTCTATTCTCCCCCGTGTCAAACACTTCCTGTATTTAATTTTATTAGACTCTGGTGTATAAAGATACTATTTCCTTTCTGTAGCTTGTGACTCATGATGTTCCGGGTTTTGGGAAAGCTGTGTAAGTCTAGCGTTATTGTTCTTGTACATGCCGAGCGGAATTGTTATTAGTTATTCAGAATCTGTTGCACTTAGTTGATAAGTTTAGCATCCATTATTGGTATTTATGCAATTTGTTAGGTTTACCTAATCGTAGAGACTAGGTTCCATCACGACATGTTTTGGAGGGGTGTTTGGGTCGTGATAAGTTTGTATCAGAGCTCTAGGTTCTTAGGTGTCCTGAGTCACACGCCAATTTATTAGAGTCTCGCGGATCGGTGCGGAGACGTCTATACTTATCCCTAGGAGGCTATGGAACTGTTAGCCATCATTGTCGTGCGAAATTTGTTGACACCAAAAGTTCTAAGCTTCTGTATTATATTCTTTCTCACAGATGATAAGGACTCGTAGCAGAGGATCTGATGATTAGGCACCTACGCCCCCTGCTATAGCCGCGAGAGGCCGGGGTCGGGATAGAGGCCGAGGAAGACCAAGCGGTGCAGCCATTGCACCCGCACGCCCTGCGATAGAGGAGACCCTAGTAGCTCCAGCTAGAGGGCAGGTACCTGAGGTGCCTTTTGCTGCACTAGCTCTCCAGGAGACTCTAGCCCAGTTTATGAGCATGTTCAGCACCTTAGCTCTGGCTGGATTGATTCATCTTGCTCCTTCCACATCTCAGGCCGGGGGAGGGGCACAGACTCTCGTAGCCCGTACTTCGGAGCTGAGGGTCCAGGTTGACCAGGCACCAGAGTTCATCCATATGCAGCCGGTAGCTCCGGTTCAGCACAAGACTAGGACAGTCTCTTATAAGTCAGAGCTGCTCAGACTTGAGAGGTACAAGAAGTACCACCCACCTACCTTCAGCAGATTGGCTACAGATAATACTCCAGGGTTTTCTAGAGGAGTGTTATCATATTGTCCATACTATGGGCATAGTAGAGACGAGTGGGGTTTCTTTTACCACCTTACAGATTAGAGGAGCAGCCTATCAGTGGTGGCGTGCTTATGAGTTGAGTAGTCTGGATGAGGCAGCTTCACTTACATGAACTCAGTTCTCGGATATGTTTTTGAGAGAGTATATCCCTCAGAGCCTCAGGAACTCGTGGCGTGCGGAGTTTGAGCTGCTGCGCCAGGGTGATATGACTGTGTCAGTGTATATAGTCCACTTTAATTATTTGGCCCGACATCCACCAGCCTTGGTTGCCACAGTTCGAGAGAAGGTTTGACGATTTATTGAAGGACTCCACCCCAGTATCTGGATTAGTATATCCAGGGAGTTAGAGATGGATATTTCTTATCAGCAGGTTGTGAGTATTGCCAGGTGATTGAGGGGCACACTTGCTCAGGACATAGAGGAGAGGGAGGCCAAGAGGTCTCGAGGGTCTAGCACTTACAGTGGTACTCGTGCCCCGGCTACAGTTCGACATGGTAGGGGTTATGTGAGTCGCCCCATTCATTCAGCTCTTCCAGTCGCCAGTGGTGTTCCAGCCCCTGCTAGGCCCTAGTAGCCTTATTATGCACCACTAGTATGTAGTGTGCCTCCTGCTCGTGATGCTTTTAGCGGCCAATCCAGCAGACCTGGCCCGAAAAAGTCACAACAGCCACGCCATCCGAGGGGTTGTTTTGAGTGTCGCGACACTCTCCATATGGTGAGGGATTAGCCCAGACTTAGGAGGGGTGCACTTCCACAGACTTCTCAGCCACCACGTGCTCCACCGGGTCCTCGGGCTATGATTCTAGCACCAGCTACCGCCCCACCTACTCAGCCAACTCGATGTGGAGGTCGAGGTCGCCCTAGAGGTGTAGGCTAGGCTAGATATTATGATCTTCCGGCTCATACAGAGGCAGTTGCTTCCAACTCTGTCATTACAGGTATTGTTCCGGTGTGTCATAGAGATGTGTCGGTATTATTTGACCCAGGCTCTAAATATTCCTATGGGTCCTCTGATTTTTTCCTATATTTGGGCGTATCTCGGGATTCTTTGAGTTTCCTTGTTTATGTGTCTACTCGCGTGGGAGATTCTCTTGTTGTGGGCCATGTGTATCCATCGTGTTTGATTGCTCTTAGTGAATTTGAGACAAGGGCCGATTTATTATTACTCAGCATGGTAGACTTTGATGTTATCTTGGGCATGGACTAGTTGTCACCCCATTATGTTATTCTTGATTGTCACGCTAAGACCGTGATGTCGGCTATGCCAGGTTTACCTCGATTAGACTGGAGAGGTACCTTAGATTATACTCCCAATCAAGTTATTTCATTTATTAAAGATCAACGAATGGTTGAGAAGGGGTGTGACATGTATCTAGCTTATATAGGAGATATCAGTATTGATACCCCTACAGTTGAGTCAGTTCCAGTAGTGAGGGACTTTCCAGATGTGTTTCCAGCTGATCTTCCAGGCATGCCGCCAGACAGAGATATTGATTTTGTCAATGATTTGTTATTAGGCACTCAACCCATCTCTATTCCTCCATATCGCATGGCTCCTCCTGAATTTAAGGAGTTGAAGGAGAAGTTACAGGAGTTGCTTGATAAGGGCTTCATTCGGATGGTTTATGAAGAAAAAGGATGGTTCTATGCGTATGTGCATTGATTGTCGCTAGTTAAACAAAGTTACAGTGAAGAACATGTATCCTTTGCCTTGTATTGATGACTTATTTGATCAGTTAAAGGGTGCCAGAGTGTTTTCCAAGATTGACTTACATTCAGGCTATCATCGGTTGAAGATTCGGGAGCCAGATATCCCGGAGACTGCTTTTAGGACTCAGTATGGTTACTAGGAGTTCCTTGTGATGTTTTTTTGGCTTACCAATGCCTCAGCAGCTTTTATGCACTTGATGCACGGTATGTTTCGGACTTATCTTGACTCATTCGTCATTGTGTTTATTGATGACATTCTGGTGTACTCCCAGACTCGGGAGGATCGTGAGCAGCATTCGAGGACTGTGCTTCAGACCTTCAGAGAAAAGAAGCTATATGCAAAATTTTCAAAGTGTGAGTTTTGGCTATACTTAGTGGCATTCTTGGGTCATGTAGTATCGAGTGATGGGATGCAGGTGGATCCGAAGAAGATTGAAGCAGTGCAGAGTTGGCTCAGACCATCCTCAGTTACGGAGATCCGGAGTTTTCTTTATTTGGCGGGGTATTACTGCCGATTTGTATAGGGTTTCTCATCTATTGTAGCACCTATAACCAGGCTGACCCAGAAGGGTGCTGTATTCAGGTGGACAGAGGAGTGTGAGGGGAGCTTTCAG
>AWOL01S0036524.1:9971-29048 GCA_000715115.1 Nicotiana otophora | reverse complement strand
AAAAACAACATTTATTAAACAACTTATGCAAAAAACGGGACAACTGAGGCAAACATTTCACCACATTTATGCATAATCATGTAGGCCATTATTGTATATGGATCCACTACTTCTTTTCCTGTTTAGCAAATTATTTCAGGGGTGTCTTACGGAAATGTCTAAAATAAGTTCATATTTATCAACCTTTAGCCATTAATTATATACTTACCAAAACTAGCCAATCAACGTACAAAAATTAAAAATCCAGATAAATACGAATTCTTTCTTTCTAAGAATCACACGCAAGGATTTTTTTCTATATATTTAAGCGTAATCAGTAAGATAAGATGCAAAACGGAAAGTAAATTTTACGGATGAGGTAGCAAAGATGAAACACAAAGAAACAAATATATAAGATTCCAAAAACCTAAGCTAAAAGAGACCGTTTTCAATGGGTATGGTTGAAATTCTTTGAAAACATACAAATGAGTCAATATACGAAATTTGAGAAAAATCGGAGGTGATTTGGACTAGTTTTGAGTCAAAACTCATTGTTGAAATCGAGTTAAAACAATTCTCTACGACATATGAATTAAACATTTATTTACATACAGGTATACACGGATATACATGAGATACAAAAGAGATACATATTTGTTACACAAGTGATACACAAAAGGTACGCAGAGATACACAGTGAGATATACATATAATCTTCTTCCATGTTCATCTTGTGTACTTCGAATTTCGCTCAAATTTCAATTCAAACCACCTAAACTCTCCATCAAATCGTCCAAAATTTGAGATTTACACTTCTTAAGATGTACCAAATCTATTCCTACAATACCAACTCGAAATAACTTCTAATTTCGAAAACCTATATTTTTGAATTCAAGCTTAAAAAAGCTTTCATGTTTGTCCATGGCATTTTCAGTTTAATCCCTTAACCCAATCCAAAAAACTAACGTTTAATAGTGATTTCTAAATCGAATTAAGGTGTTGCATTCTCTGAAACTCACTTTAGCTCATTGTATGCTTTTAGAACTGACATTAATTGAAAATTATTTGGATTACAATGACATTTGGGCATTTTCTAGCAAATACTTTATTTTTGGGATAATTTTAATTGAAATTATTTATGGAGTGATAGTTTGAGTAGTTTTTCCTTTTTTTGAAGAAGTGACATGGAGTACAAATTTTATATATTAAGACAATGCAGTTGACTAAACCAAAGTATAAGGCTGGTTCAATGTAAGGTTTATATTTTACAGGGTTAAAATTTAATTTGCAGCAGTTCAATACTTTATAGTTGTAAATTAATATCTATTTTAATTCATGATTCCACTTTAATTCAAACTCTCTTATAATCTTACTAAATTTTCTTTTGTTTTGTTTATCCATTTGGTATCTAGAAATTACTAATCCGATTAATCCAAATTTTAATTGCTGGCTTCAAAGTGCCCATTTAAAGGGGAAGCATTCCTTATCAGGAGTTTCTCTATTTCTATGGTTTGAACTCGAGATCTCTAATTAAGGGTGGACATTTCGTATCCATCTCACCACATTCATTGATGATCACTGATTTCTTCGTTTGACTCTATGGCAGGACATTCAATTGGGTCTTATGTGTAATTCACATATTCGTTCCATATACGAGTCTCACTTAGGGATGGCAAACGGGCTGGTGGAGTCGGATCTGAGCAGGTCGAAAATAGATAATATAAAAATGGATAAATTATTCCATCCGACCCATATTTAAAACAGATAAAAAATGGGTTAACATATGGATAATATCCATATTATCCATGCCTTATTGAATCTAATCACTTTTTGGAGAATTCTTAGTCTCCCAAACTTGAGGAACCCCCAATTTGAGTCTATACAAATGTTAATGTCAAACCAGTTGGTTATCCATTTTCAAGTGGATAATACGAATTTTATCTATATTTGACTCATTTTTAAAAAGTTCATTATCCAAATCATGTTTTAGTGGATAATAGCGATGGATAATTATTCTTTTTATCCATTTGACCACCACTAGTCTCACTGTACCATCATATAGACAAATCATATAGCCAAAAACCGAGAGATATTAGGTATATAAGGTAGTAAATGTTAAACTTCTAGTGACACATTTTAAAAATTTGCGAGTTAGGTTTAGAGTAAACAAAATATATGTAAATATGGTTCATTTCACTATTTATGACTTGTATACAAATTTTGGTGCAAAACGGAGTTGATTCGACGTGATTTGGACTCCCGGTTGTTAAATTGAAAGTTCTTACGTTTCTTTAAAACTTTCATTCGTTTTGGTATCCGATTCGTAGTTCTTTGTATTATTTTGGTATTTTTATCATGCGAGCGAGTTCGTATGATGTTATTTCACTTGTGTGCATGTTTGGTTTGGAGCCCGAGGGGCTCAGGTGAGTTTCGGATAGGCTACAGAGTGATTTTTGGACTTAGACTATTGCTGGTTTCTGAGACTGCTAATATCTGGTGTATCCTTCTTCGCGATCACGAAGGGTAAATGGGACTGGGGAGTACTTCTTCATCGTGAACGCGATAGCTTGGTCGGGAATGCGAAGCACTGGGGGGGAGGGAGCGGGTATACCCTTCGCTAACACGACCAGCCTCTCGCGAACGCGTAGTGTTATGGGGATTGGGAGGAGAGCTAGTTGTTACTCTTCACGAATATGGCATATGGACCACGAATGCGAGGGCAGGTGGGTGTAAGCCTTCGCGAACATAAAGAGTTACTCGCGAACGCGAAGGCCTTTGGCCGCTGCTGCTTCGCGATCGTGTCAGGTGTCTCGCGAATGCGATGAACACCTGACGCCCAGTCTTTTAAACTTCTAAAAATCGAGAGTTTCTTTATTTTTCACTATCTTCACATTAGAGCTCGGCCTAGAGGCGTATGCTTCCATTTCCATCAACACCTATTGATTTCTAATCTTTATCTATGCTCTTTCATGGTAGAAAACTAGAAATTTGGGTAGAATTGGGGAATTTTATAAAATTGAGATGTAGACCTCAAATTGAGGTTGGATTTAGAAACAAATGATATAACCGGGCTTGGGCGTGAATGGTTAATTGAGTTTTGGTCCGGATCTCGGGTTTTGACCAAGCGAGGTTGACTTTTATTGATTTTTTGGGAAAAGTATAAAGATCCTTNGCACTGGGGGGGAGGGAGCAGGTATACCCTTCGCTAACACGACCAACCTCTCGTGAACGCGTAGTGTTATGGGGATTGGGAGGAGAGCTAGTTGTTACTCTTCACGAATGTGGCATATGGACCACGAATGCGAATGCGATGAACACCTGACGCCCAGTCTTTTAAACTTCTAAAAATCGAGAGTTTCTTTATTTTTCACTATCTTCACATTAGAGCTCGGCCTAGAGGCGTATGCTTCCATTTCCATCAACACCTATTGATTTCTAATCTTTATCTATGCTCTTTCATGGTAGAAAACTAGAAATTTGGGTAGAATTGGGGAATTTTATAAAATTGAGATGTAGACCTCAAATTGAGGTTGGATTTAGAAACAAATGATATAACCGGGCTTGGGCGTGAATGGTTAATTGAGTTTTGGTCCGGATCTCGGGTTTTGACCAAGCGAGGTTGACTTTTATTGATTTTTTGGGAAAAGTATAAAGATCCTTGCTTTATCTATTGTAATTGTTTTTCTTAGCATTGTTTGATGATATTAAGTCTATTTTGGTTAGATTCGATTGATTTGGAGGCGAATGTTAGAGGAAATACCCCCGGTTGAGCTTTGATTTGATTGCGGAGCGAGGTAAGTGTTAGGTCTAACCTTGATTTGAGGGAATTAGGAACCCTTGAACTATATGTTATGTGAATTACATGTGTAACGGGTTTCACGCCGCAATGGATTTTATACGTGATTTTGATATTGATGTGGTAGAATAAGGGAGGATTTGATATTGATGTGGTAGGATCGTGTTGCGTGCCGCAACGGATTTTATATACGATTTTGATATTGATATGGTGAAATAAGGGAGGATTATGATATTGATTCTGATTATATGGTGGGATTGGGTTGCGCGTTGCAACGGATTCTATATGTGATTTATGATATTGATATGGTGAAATAAGGGAGGATTATGTTTGTACGGTGGGATCGGGTTGCGCGTCGCAACAGATTGTGTGTGTTGTACCCATTGTTCTATTGTGTTAGCTTTCAGTATTTTCATATGAGATTCTGAGGACTGTTATTTCTAGATTCACTAATTTTAGTATTGAGTTTGTTTTCATTAGTTAACTGCTTTGCCGTCATTTTCTATTTTTTTCCTATTATTATTATTATTATTATTATTATTATTATTATTATTATTATTATTATTATTATTATTATTATTATTATTATTATACTGCATACATGTTAGTGTAAGTGACCCGCTTTAGCCTCATCACTACTTTGTCGTGGTTAGGCTCGGCACTTATAGCATATATAAGGTCGGGTGTACTCATACTACACTCTACACTTCTTGTGCACATTTTAGAGTCGGTCCTAGCGGCGGTCAGTAGAATGCTCGGATTCGGCCCTTGACGGAGACTTGAGGTACAACTGCACAACGTTTGCAGCCCTGAAGTCCCCCTCTACATTACTATAGTTGTTTAATTCATTTTAGATGGTTATGCTTTTATTCAGACTATTATTTGTAGTACTCTAGTCGCTCATGTACTTGTGATACCAGTTCTGGGATTGTATCTGTATGTCGCCATCAATTTTAGTTTAAATACTCTATTTCAACTAATTCAGTTTATTAGTTTTCATTTGAATTGAATTGTTAAAAATCGCTAATAACTATATCTAACGTTGGCTTGCCTAGCAAGGGAAATGTTAGGAGCCATCACAGTCCTGAGGGTGGTAATTTTTGGTCGTAACAAGTTGGTATCAGGGTTGAAAGTATATATGCAATTTTAGAAAATATGAGGGAAAAATTGGGTATCGACAGCTGCCCCTCTTTATCCGGGAATGATGAAAGAGTTGCCGGGTAAAATAATGATGACCGATTTTGACCGAATGGGGTGATTTGGAATATGGAGGCCGAACCTTGATTTCTGAGTTGCCTACATATCCCTGGTGTTTCGGGAATCAGGTCGTGTGTAGTTCTGGATCCAACGGTGAACTGAATCGATGGGGTTGTTGTAGGAATAGTTGTATGCTTCGAAAAGGCTCTTTTGGGGAGGACAATATCAGATGAATTTGCGCAAAATCATGAATGTGAATGTGAAATGTTATGGATGTATCTCAAAACGAGTATCTGAACGGTTATCAAGTAAAAGTGGGTAACTGATGGTGGTTGGTTGCGTTTGAAATAATTGCAGGATGTGAATGTTGAACGGAAACTGGAGCGAAGATTGCTCTCGTTAGGAGTACGGTTACTTCCTGGATTACCTGCAAAACTTAAACATGATATACAGATTATTACGAGAATTTAAACATGATGCAAATTCCCTTTGGACCATGAAAGTTGTCTTTGGGTGGTGGGGATGATGTCCCTAGACCATGACGTCCTGGGCAATGAATCATGTGATACGGGATTCGCAGGCCATGAAATGATATCCTCGGGCCATGAGGATGGTGCCTCTGGACTATGATGCCTTGGAATAATGATGTGCAGTTTCGAGAGATCCTCAGGCCATGAAATGGTGTCTTCTGGCTATGAGGATGATGCCTTCAGACTATGACGCCTTTGGACAAAATGGCGATATTTCAGCCTATGAAGTGCAAGGATGTGACGCTTGGTCACATGCAAATATGATACAAGACAAGGCTTAGTCTTGTGTATGATGAGGGCAGTGCTTAGTCCTAGGTGAACAGAGGATAGTGCTAGGTCTTAGGTGGCGTAGTGGGGATAGTATTTAATCCTGAGTAAAAGGTAGTGCTTAGCCGTATGCAAGAGAGGGACAGGGCTTAGCCTTATGCAAAATAGGAGACAACGCTTAGTCTCATGCGAGTAAGGAAAGCGGTACTTAGCTTCATGCAAAATAGGAGACAATGCTTAATCTCATGAAAAGAAGGCAGTGCTTAGCGTTGTACAGTTAAGGAGGCAATGCTTAGCCTCATGAAAATAAGAGACAATTCTTAGTCTCATGCAAAGAAAGGAGACAATGCTCAGTCTTATGCAGAGAAAGGAGACAATGCTTAGTCTTATGCAAATAAAGGAGACGATGCTTGGTCTCATGCAAAGAAAAGGCGACAGTGCTTAGTCTCATACAATTAGGAGACATTGCTTAGTCTCATATAAGGAAAGGCAGAGCTTAGCCTTATGCGATTAGGGAGGCAGTGCTTAGCCTCATGCAAAAGAGGAGACAATGCTTAGTCTCATGCAAAGAAAGGCGATGCTTAGCCTTATGCAAGGAGAGGAGACAATGCTTAGTCTTATGTAAAGAAAGGTCGAACTTAGCCTTATGCAATTTATGGAGGCAATGCTTAGCCTCATGAAAAATAGGAAACAATGTTTAGTCTCGATGCAAAAAAAGGCAGTGCTTAGCCTTATGCAATTAGGGAGGCAATGCTTAGCCTCATGCAAAAATAGGAGACAATGCTTAGTCTCGATATAAGGAAAACGATAAGTGACAATAGAGTGTTTCTTAGCTGGAGATGCTTGGGATAGATAATCTTGTATCTTGAAGGTAATGACCTGACGTGTCTGCAGATATTATTGTCTTGCTGTGCCTGTATCCAAAGAAAAATTGTGAGTTTTGCAGGGGAAGGCTGGTTCGCGCTTTTGTCTTTGCTTTGCCTGTGCTCCTGTCTTGAGATCCTGTTTGAGTCACCCTGGGTAGCATCTGGCTGTTTATAGAAATAAAGTTTTTTGAACTAATGGCTGTGACATACTTTAGAGACATTGCGACTTCCTTGCTTTAGAATTTTGAGGGTCCTCCTCAAAATTTTGCCCCAGTTTAAAAGCACTTCTTTGACTGTTCTGTGTATGACGATGTCGGCTGACCTTGCTTTAGGATTTTGAGGTCCTCCTCAAAATTCTGCCCCAGTTTCTGACAATGGCAAAAATAAAGATTTTATTGAGATGTGACCAAACCCACAGGGCTGCCTACGTATCCCCTCTTAAAAGAGAATTAGGTCAAGCGTAGTTCAGTTACATGAAGAAATGTAAACAATCTAGACATAGTATCTCTTGACTGAACCTGAGTTGATAGGTTTTGGCCAAACTTCTCCGTCCATCTATGCGAGTATGAGCGCTCCTCCTATTAGTACTCTGTGAACCATGTAGGGACCTTGCCAATTGGGTAAAAATTTCCCATTGGCTTCATCTTGATGCGGGAAGATCCTCTTTAGCACCAACTGCCCTAGTGTGAATTGTCTAGGCCTGACCTTTTTGTTGAAAGCTTTGGACATTCTGTTCTGGTAAAATTGACCGTGACATACTGCGTTCATTCTTTTTCTTTCAGTGAGAGCCAGTTGCTCATAACGACTTCGTATCCATTCTACATCACTGAGTTCAGCCTCTTGTATGATTCTCAAAGAATGAATTTCTACTCGGCGAGAATGACGACTCCCGTGCCATAGACCAGCAAATAAGGAGTTGCCCAGTTGATGTGCGAACCGTGGTACGATATCCAAGTAGGGCAAATGGTAACTTCTCGTGCCATTGTTTGTGATTATCTACCATCTTCCTTAATATCTTCTTGATGTTCTTATTGGCGGCTTCCACAACTCCATTCATTTGTGGCCTGTATGCTGTGGAATTCTTATGCTTGATCCTGAAGGTTTCACATATGGATTTCATCAAATCACTATTAAGGTTGGCGGCGTTTTCGGTGATGATTGATTCCGGTACCCCGAATCGACAGATAATACGATCCCTAACGAAATCCGTGACGACCTGTTTAGTTACGGCCTTGTAAGATGCGGCTTCAACCCATTTTGTGAAATGATCTATGGCCACTAGAATGAACCTGTGCCCATTTGAAGCGACGGGTTCGATGGGACCGATGACATCCATCCCCCAAGCAGAGAAAGGCCAAGGTGCACTTATTGCATTGAGTTCATTGGGTGGCACTCGTATCATATCTGCATATACTTGGCATTGATGACACTTTTGGACATACCTGATGTAATAAGTTTCCATAGTCATCCAGAAATATCCTGCTCTTAATATATTCTTAGCTAAAACAAAGCCATTCATGTGTGGTTCACAAGTTCCGGCATGTATCTCTTCGAGCAATTTGGATGCTTCCTTGGTGTCGACACACCATAATAATCCTAGATTTCGAGTCCTTCTGTACAGAATTCCTCCACTTTGTAATAAATGGTTGGACAATCTTCGGAGTGTGCATTTCTGAGTATGATTTGCGTGCTCCGGGTAGTCTCCTTTTTCCAAGTATTATTTGATGTCATGAAACCACGGATTCTGATCAGTTTCTTCTTCAACATGACCACAATAAGTTGGCTGATTATAGATCCCTACTGGAATATGATCGATAAAATTATTGTCTGGGTGTTGTATCATGGAAGATAGAGTGGCCAACGCATCTGCAAACTCATTCTGGATTCTCGAAACATGTTTGAACTCTATTTTTGTGAATCTCTTCCTCAATTCTTGTACGTAGTACAAATATGGCAATATTTTGGTATTGTTTGTAGCCCATTCTCCTAGAACCTGATGTACCAAAAGGTCTGAATCTCCAATTACCATCAATTCCTGAACGATCATGTCAATGGCTAACTTGAGCCCCAAGATGCAGGCCTCATATTCTGCCATATTGTTGGTACACGGAAACCTGAGCTTTACTGATACTAGATAGTGTTGACCTGTTTCTGACACTAAAACTGCTCCAATTCCTACTCCTTTGAAGTTTGCATCTCCATCGAAGAACATTCTCTAACCGTCATAGGTTTCGGTGATATCTTCTCCTACGAATGATACTTCTTCATCGGGAATATACATTTTCAGTGGTTGGTATCCTCCACCCACAGAATGTTTTGCCATATGATCTGCCAACGCTTGTCCCTTGACCGCCTTTTGAGCTACATAAATGATGTCGAACTCACTCAGTAGTATCTGCCATTTTGCCAACTTTCCGGTAGGCATGGGTTTCTAGAAGATGTATTTTAATGGATCCATTCTTGATATGCGATATGTGGTGTAGGCATAGAAGTAGTGCCTCATCTTCTGAGCTATCCACGTCAAAGCGCAGCAGGTGCACTCTATCAAAGAATACAGTGCTTCATAGGGTGTGAACTTCTTACTTAGATAGTATATGGACTGTTCCTTCTTCCCGTCTCGTCGTGTTGTCCCAAGACACAGCCGAAAAACCCATCCAGTATAGATAAATAGAGTAGCAGAGGTCTTCCAGGTTCTGGTGGGACCAAAACAGGTGGTTTGGATAAATATTCCTTGATCTTGTCAAAGGCTTTCTGGAATTCTTCAGTCCAACTTGTTGCGGTGTCTTTCTTTAACATTTTGAAAATCGGTTCACAAATCACAGTTGATTGTGCTATGAAACGGCTGATGTAATTAAGACGCCCCAAGAAACTCATCACATCTTTCTTGTTCTTCGGAGGTGGTAAATCTTGGATAGCCTTGACTTTTGACGGGTCTAGCTCAATTCCTCGGCGGCTGATGATGAACCCTAATAGCTTTCCAGCGGGGACCCCGAAGGCACACTTTGCGGGGTTTAGTTTCAGGTTGTACCTTCGGGTCGATCAAAGAATTTCCTCATATCTGCTATATGATATGTGCTTCTTTTGGATTTGATGATGACATCATCCACGTACACATATATCTCCTTCTGTATCATGTCGTAGAAAATGGTTGCCATGGCCCTCATATAAGTGGCTCCAACATGTTTTAGGCCAAACGGTATCATTTTGTAGCAATACACCCCCTATGGTGTAATAAAGGCTGTCTTTTCGGCATCCTCTTCATCCATCCAGATCTAATGATATCCTGCGAAACAATCCATAAAGGATTGGAGTTCATGCATGGCACAGTTGTCGATCAATATGTGTATATTTGGCAACGGGAAATCATCTTTAGGACTTGCTCTGTTTAAGTCCCGATAGTCGACACACACTCTAACTTTCCCATCTTGCTTTGGAACTGGCACAATGTTAACCAACCAGGTTGGATATTCAACCACTCTGAGAACCTTGGCTTCGATCTGCTTGGTGACTTCCTCCTTTATTTTTAGACTCATATCTGGCTTGAATTATCTGAGCTTCTGCTTTATAGGCGGACACATAGGGTTGGTAGGTAGTTTATAAGCCACTATGGACGTGCTCAAATCGGTCATATCATCATAGGACCATGCAAAAATATCCCTATACTCTTTCAAGAACCGGACATACTCTGCCTTCTCTAATGGTGATAGGTGAATGCTTACACGCGTTTCCTTGACTGTTTTGGAGTCTCCCAAATTAACTGTTTCAGTCTCATCCAAATTGGACTTAGGCTTGTTTTCAAAGTTTTCCACTTCTATGACAATTTCCTCGGGTATTATATCCTCTTTCAGATCCTTAGAATCATTATCCTTATGTTGCGTTGTCTCATTACATGTCACAGTCGTAGGTTCATTGGGATAGGTAATAATAATGTTGTAGAGAAAAACAAATGTAAAGAATAATAATAAATACTAAAAATAACAATGCATTAAATAAATCCTGAAAACGTCAAACAAGTACGGCTCGATGACTCGAGCAATTATTTCAAAACAAAATACGTTGAGAACCAAATATTGAAAATGTCTTAGATGCTCATAAAATTGCTTTCAAAATAAATGATGCTAATTTCCAAGCTACCCAGGAACTCGACGGGACCTTGATGGTGCAGCAGTCCAGTTCTTGAGAATAACTCCCTCCTGCACGATCTGAATAATGAGGCATTCCTCTTCCTCCTCAATTATTACACTGCAATCCATGTCTTCATTATCCAGAAACAGATTCCTTATACCACCTAGAACTTCATCTTTTTCAGACTCCCATATCATGTCATCTTGATAAAATGACTGGCTCAAATGTGATACTGGTTGCTCTAGAGGGTAATAAGGACCACGCCATGGTGGTGACCAATTCTGATACTCGTGCCAGGTGTATTCGTACCCAAGCCCAAAAGTTGTGCCGTGACGCTTTAGCTGTATTGGTTTGGTGATCCCCTGGAGATTCTTACCGAGACCCTTGCCAGGTTCATACCTTGTCCATGCCAATATTCCTTCTATCTTACTGCTCCACCATTTTCCCTTTTCAATTGCGTTGACGCACTCGATGCGATGGTATGTTTCTCCACCCGACGTCTTTCTATTATCGATGACCAGAACAGTCTGATTGNGTGTAAATGGGATTACTTCCATCCCCATGGATGATCACTTCCTGATGATTCCACTCAAACTTCACGACCTGATGTAGAGTAGAAGCTACGGCCCCAACAGTATGTATCCAAGGTCGTCCCAATAATAGGTTGTAGGTAGCAGATATGTCCAACACTTGAAACTCAACATCAAACCAGGTTGGGCCTATCTGTAGGCTGAGGTTGGTTTCCCCCAATTTTGGCCCTTTGAGACCCATCAAATGCTTTCACATTCATACTTCCTGCTCGTATCTCATACAGGCCTTTACCCAATCTTTTCATAGTAGTTAGTGGACATATATTGAGACTCGAACCCCCAACTATCAGGACTCTAGCAATGAACTTGTCCTCAAACTGCACTGTGATATGCAGTGCCATGTTGTGACTTAGTTCTTCTGGTGACAGTTCGTCTTCATGAAAAGTGATCTTGTGGCTTTCCAACACTTGCCCTACCATATTGACCATCTCTCCACTGGTGATGTTGTTGGGTACATAGGCTTCATTCAACACCTTCATCAGGGCATTCCTATGTACCTCGGAGTTCTGCAGCAGTGATAAAATGGATATCTGAGCAGGGGTTTTGTTGAGATGATCAACCATAGAATACTCTCTTGCCTGCACCTTTCTCCAAAGATCATCTAGGCCAGTCTCAATGATAGGCGTTTTAGAGGCGGCTTCTTTGCTTGTTCCTCCCAAATACTCGGGTTTATAAATCCTACCAGTTCTGGTCATGCCTTGCGCTACACCTGTTTCTTTCATTTTTGCCTTTCCTCTCCTTCTTGCTTCCGCAACATAATCCCATGGTATAGTATTAGACCTATAAGACGGCGTAGGTGCTACCATCACGGTGAAGGGTATTGTTACTTAACCTCAAACGGAGTTGGTGCAGCTACCTCAACTTCAATTGGAGCCTGAGTCTGTACCATGATAGCTGTGAGAGTGACTAGAGATGTTTCAGAATTATCCCCTTCTCGAATGAGTCCAATTGACCCCTCTGAGTCCCATTCTTTATCAGTCTCTATCACGTTTACTCCTACACCCATGTGATCTAGGAGAGGATTGTTACGGACATTGGGTGCAGCCTCTTTTGCCTGTATGACTTTGGTGTCAATTAATGTCTGAATCTTATCCTTCAAAGTACGACACTCATCAATATTATGACCTTTCATGCCTGAGTGATAGGCACATGTCTTGTTTGTATTAATCCATTGGGAAGAGTTTTCCATAGCAACAGCGGGAATGAGAGTGATATAACCGGCAACCTTCAGTCTCTCGTACAATAGGTCTATAGGTTCAGCAATTGGGGTGTATTGTCTGGGTGGTCTACGGTTGAAATTTGGTCTAGGTTTTTGGTAGTTTTGTCGGGCTGGTGGTGAGTGGTAGTATGCGGGTTGGGTGTTATAGGTATGGTAAGTGGTGGCAGGTTGTTGGTATCTGGGAGGTGAAGGCTGATATATGGGTGAAGGTATTTGGTATGTGAGAGGAGACTTCGGACCTTGGGCTACTATTACTGCACCTACTTCTTTCTTCTTGGAGATACCTCCTGACTGCAGGGCCTTATTTGCGGCGTGGATTGCTTCAAAATTTGTCACAATTCCGCTTTTGATCCCTTCTTCTATTCTCTCTCCCAACTTGATGATATCAGAAAATTTATGGTTTTCGATAACCATCAATCTTTCATAGTATTGCGGATCCTGAGCTCCGACGAAGAACTTATTCATCTGTTCTTCTTCCAGCGCTGGCCTTACTTTTGCAGCTTCAGACCTCCACCGAGTAGCATACTCGTGAAAAGTTTCTGTTGGCTTCTTCTTGAGATTTTGAATGTAGAAAACGTCTGGTGCATTTTCTGTGTTAAACCTAAACCGATCCATGAAATCGGACGCCATGCTCACCCAATTAACCCATTTCTTTGGGTTCTGACTGATGTACCAAGATAGGGCATCTTCGGTGAGGCTTCTCATGAACAACTTCATGCGGATTCTTTCATCCCTGCTAACTCCTACAAGCTTGTCACAATATATTCTCAAGTGCAGCTTCAGATCACCAGTTCCGTCGAACATTTCGAAC
The DNA here is from genome assembly GCA_000715115.1 of Nicotiana otophora. NCBI lineage: Eukaryota > Viridiplantae > Streptophyta > Magnoliopsida > Solanales > Solanaceae > Nicotiana > Nicotiana otophora. Next base: position 15,668 of record AWOL01S0036524.1, on the reverse strand, counting down.
TTAGGAGGTTTGTAACCCTCTGGCAGTTCTACATCTGACTCAATACACAAATCTTCATAATTGAAACCCTCAATGCATTTGCCCCCTTCGACACTTTGAACCCTGCCAGTAAGTTTCTTGAGTTCCTCTGCCATGTTCTTGATGAACAGTTCCTTCTTAGAGGATTCGGGTATATATAGGGTTTGTTGTGGGGTGTGGGGTATGGGGTGTGGGGTAAGGTTTTCATATATATGGGATTGCTTTGGTGGACTCCGGGAATCAGGGCATAATGATGGTCATTAGTTGAGTTTTGCGGGTCAGGAGTAGGATGTGGTGCATTCTGAGGGGTGTGGTATGTGGTTGTTTGTGGGTATTGAGTTGGGTGGTGATGGTGTTGTTGAGGAGTAGGTATCGGTGGAGGGTTGTGGTTCCAAGGAGGTGTGGCGTATTGATGTGGTGCGGAAGGATTTTGCGGATTTTGGTGTGTTTTGGGGAGGTACCGGGCTTTGGGCGTTTGTGTTTTGTTGGTTAAGGTCGAGGATGTTTAGGGTGAGGGAAAGGTTTGCCAAGTTCCGGACCTGCTCAAGTTCCCCTTGTAGTTTCAATATATTTTGTTCCAGACGTTGGACCAATTCATTCTGTGCTGGAGTATTCCGACTGTCCGAGGTTTAACATTCTCTGCATTGTCCTTTCTGATACTACTTAAATTGTCCATGTTTTCTTTCCCTTTGATTTTGCCTTTAGGATCACTTGGTGGAGGAGGAGGTGGAGGACCTCTGGATCTAGTATGATATGCGGATGATGCCAGTATGCACGAACCAACCTTGGGGAATGGTAATAAACAAAAGAAAAGACAAATAAAAAGGTAACCAAGTCAGTAAGGAGTATTAAAAGGATGTTTGCGATATTGAACATGTGTTGCAGAATTAGTAAATAAATTTGCGTCCTAATTTTGGGGACCTCATTGTGCCCGAGGTAGGCCAAAGCGACATATAGATTTTGAGAAAATTGATGCCAATAATTGCGTCATTTCATTAATGTGATAAATGAACCAAACCTCTACTAAAACGACAATAATTATAAAGAGTTACTAATGGCATTTGCCTTATTACAATCAAAGTCTAAAATGAGTCTAGAAAGTAATAAAACATTATTCCTAATCTATTTGGTCGCAGAGGGACCTTCTCCATGCTTGGCCTTCTTGGCTCCATCAATCAGGTTCCCCAGGTCGCGCATGTCCAATAGCAGATAAGCCCTTGCTAGATGCCCTCCTTCGTTGCCCTCTGCATTCTGACAGTCTTAGATCCTTTTCCTCATCTTTCCCTCAAGCTCCATCAACCCTCGCTCCAAATATTCCAATCTTTCTGTTGATTTAGTTGCAATTTCTTACCATTCGCCGATGGCTTCCATATTCACTCTGTGTTGTTCCAAATGTCTAGCTTCAGACTCGAAAACCCTATTGCACAGCATCCTATACTTGACTTGTGCTTCAGCAGCGTCATCTATAACCCTATTTTCCAGATTAATCCTTGGCTTGACATCTCCCGCTATATCATCTACCAACCATGATGGGTAGAAGTACACATGGCCGGCATGATACCGATCTGGCTCGATGGTATCTTTCTCTATAATGATCTTTTGATGCCACATATGCTGTGCCTCGAACTTGAATGGAATGGTGTTCCCCTTGAAGTTTGCTTTGTACTGGGCCATGTTGGAAACCCGAGGTATAACCTACTTTCTCCCAGCTTGCCTCATAACCCTTATAGGAGCATAAAAGTAGATTCCTCTCAACCCGATTAGCACTAGATGAGAAGTCTCTCTTGACCTGATGATGAACTCGCTGCTAGGGAACGATTCGAACATCCAATGCACTTTTTCATCAGTCAAATTGCCGAAGAAACGTACCCAGCTCATAGCATTTCCCGATTGCGAAAACCTGTTTGGGATAAAATCATTCTCTTTGGATGATGATAGGCTATGTCGTCATTCCATGGTCCTTGCGGAAGTTCTTGACGGAATTCACCTCTTTAAAAGTGTTCTAATAGCCATACCTGCAACAAAAGATTGCAACCCTCAAAGTGCTCATACCTTTTTTGCACCAGTCTAAAGCTGATACATCTTAGCCAAGATCATAGGGATAATGGTGTACGTCCCCTCAATTACCTCCATTAAAGTCCTAGCGACCATAGCTAGGCGAGTGTGGATCCTTTCTCCCTTCATCAGAAATATAAGTATTCCCAAAAACCAGACAATGAATACGAAAACCCGGCGGTGTGTCCAACCCAAAGAGGTAATGGCAAGTTTATCATGGTAAAGGCGATATGACTTGTTGTGCCCATAACGCTCATAAAGGAACTCAAATGGTATATAAGGCTTCTTCAGACAGAGTAACTCATCATTTTTCTTGAAACCCATCATTTTCAAGAAACCTCGGGAAGTACAGTTTTTCGGTACCAACAAACCAGGGCTATCCCATGGGAGTCCAGCGAAGCCTCCTATTTTCTCTAATAGAGGAGTCATTTCTATGTCGCTAAAACGGAAGACGACTTTCCTCTCATCCCAAAATATGGTGGTGGCCTCAATTAGTGCATTATTTGGCTGAATGTCTAATAAAGAGGGTAAATTCTCGAGGACTCCTTTTACATGGTTTTTGTCACTTGGTAAGAGGTTTTTCCACCAATCCAGCAGCAAAGGTGTGATATTTTGAACCATGCCGAACCTGGAGACTTCGTACCTTATTTCTGCAAAACAAATAAAGTTGGCCCTTTCCCCCTCCGGATTTGACTATTTACACATTAATGATCGGCATACAAGTATGTTTTCTCCAATTAATGCACATGTCGTGAAGGTATCCATTGGTATTACGGAAATCCCGGCGGACTTTGGACAAGGCTTGCCTTGCGGATTATCACTCGGACAGCATTCTAACCCATACTAGGTTAGGACATGATGCATGCACAGTTAATATTAGAGTGTGGTTTCTAGAAAAGTTTAGACTGGTACCCTCAAGCGGACAACTTGAGAGGGAAAGGTACGGAACCATTGACTGCACCTCTGATCGACTAGTTTTACCGCAAATAAGTCTTTCCAAATTTAAAGGGTGATTTCAGAAGAGCGCAGACACTCATCAAGCGCCGCTACAGTATTAATTGGGCACGAGTAGAATATGATGTGGAGCATGCTTTATGAAAAGATAAACAACATGTTGTCAAATATTTTGCATGATAAAGATAGTAAATGCAATATTAAAACGAACGTAAAGACATGAAAAGAAAGGAAAACATAGTTCGCGCAATGTGAAAGTTGTAATAAAGTAATAGAGTGAGTAAGGGTGGGGAGAGACATGGTGTAGCAATTTAAAAGGCGACTTGGAGCAAATAAGTACGACTAAAAAAAATAACACGCATGCTAGAGCCAATTTGAGCAAAAGTAGGGAAAATAAGGGAAGGTATTTGCATACGAATTCAAATAAGGGGAGGATAAGGGAAAGGATGTGCATACAGCAATAAAAAGGGGAGCAGGAGCGGGATATTCATATAGAAACAAAATAATAAAAGAACAAAGAAACACGTTTATCAGAGAAGACTAATTCACATGCGCCAAGTTTGTTATGGTAAGAGCCTAAATGTAAATCCCCAGCAGAGTCGCCATGCTCTCGGGCCCCCTTTTTCTTGTGAAATCGGGTTTTGACATGTGACAACTCTTTTAAGGAGGATATTAAAAGAGGAGAGTCGCCACCTAATGGTCTAAGGTGCGTTAGGGAACCTATTTGCATATGACTCGGGTTTGACTAGTTTGCATCACCAGAGATCGGGTAAGGGCTCGAAATTACCTCGAAGAGAAGGTGTTAGGCACTTTTCGAGGTCCACAACTGTGGGTCCCGGCTGAACTTGAATTATATGAATTAGTCGGATAAATAAAGACAGAGAAAGCAAGAATTTTGAGAAATTTTATTATTGAAAGGCTTTGAGGAAATACAAACACTTGATTCAAATGTAAAAGGGGAATAACATGGGGGTCCTAAGTTTTTTAGCCTAAAAGATCACCCCGTGGAATATAAATAATACTTCGTAACTCCCTCATGATGGGGTGTTACTCATACTATTCAGCGGGCACAGACTATCATCTTCTGCTACCCGATTACTATCTTTAAGTTATTACCTAAAGCGCACTAGTTCAATTATAAGTAGTACTTTATGTGTGCACTACTCGTCCCATACCTATGATCCAGGAGGCATTGGACCTCTATTTTGGGTAGTTCTAAACTTTACTTAGGCTGCTCAAAAAATATCAAAACTAGGCGATAATTCAAAACAAATAGGACTGCACTTAAGGACAGTTAAAGGCTCAAGTTAGCCTCCGAAATTAGACAACAAATGCACACAAATAAATTTCTATGTTAGGCATTAGACAGTTTTAGATTTGAGGAAGATTGAAGTCATTAAGCTCTATAGACATGGTTTCCATATGATCTGATCCAAATATACAAGCAGTTTTAGATGCAAGGCGCCACTTTAGACCTATGATTTCTAAATTACCAGTTTGAGAGTATTTGATATTGCTAAGTTGTTTATTGAAATTACAGATTATAAGTTAATAAAATCTATAGGTATGATCTCTAAGTGGTTTACGCAGTAAGGGACAGTAAAAATTATTGGAAATGCTCAGGATTACTCATGCTTTCTAATAGTGGTCTAAGTGAACAATAAACAATGTTGAGAGGGATATCATTAACAGTTATTAAGGCGAATCGTGATATCCTATAGGCAGGATCTCTAAATGATTAGCACTTGAAACTGATTTTATTGTTATACTTAGTCTTATAGGCATGGTTTCTAGTGATCAGTGCAATACAGTAACAAATAAAATGATCCAAATCCTATAGGCATGATTTCTAGTATATATGCTGAAGTGAATTGAAGGAGAATTCATTTATTCCTATAGGCAGGTTTCTAATGCGGTTGAAAGTAGTCATGCAAATTGAAAGAGTGCTTACTTCCTATAGGCATGTCATCTATAAACGCGTAGCAGTGGACATAGCATTTAAAACTCTTGTTTAATGTTAAACAGGTAGTGTGTGTGTGTGCTTTTCCTAATGTCATGATCTCTACAATGCTCATGTAATTGAACAACACATATAGAAAATACATTATTAAGTCCTATAGATATGTTATCTACCCATCGCATGTAAATATTAAAATCTACCCCATTCCCTTTTACTAACAACCCCAATTGTTTATACAAAAATTATTACAGGCCCAATAATGAATAACAATATTATATAACAGTGAACAGGCCCGCCGTAAACCCAAGTAAAATAACTAAATACCCAGCCTTACTGTGACTTCAACAAAGATCCATGTTCAATACACGATCATGGGTCCATAGAAGAGCCCATACCAATTTAATGAGCCACAGTGCCAAGTGTTGCACCAGTTGGAACAACCAATATAGATATACAATACACGAAAGGGAAATAGAATACTAGGGACAGTTTTGGAGGTTGAAAGAATGACTAGGATCAAGCCCTAGTGTGTTAGAGTTCACAAGAGTCTCAATTGGACCCTGAGTAGTGCTCACACTAGGGAGGTCTACAACAGAACCTAGATAGCCTTAGCTTTCAACCGGCTAAGAATGAGAATTCAGAATAGCATGATTAGCAAATAAGGAGAGTGTATAGTGATAGAGGGACATAAATTAAGTACTACACCAAGT
>AWOL01S0036520.1:1226-50782 GCA_000715115.1 Nicotiana otophora | reverse complement strand
ATTTGGTACGCTAGGTTAGGTGAGGCACCGGGTGCTGGTCTCGCTCCGAGGTTCGGGGCATGACAATTACGTTAATAAGATTTCTCTAAATATCATAAAAATCAATATGCCTTTCGGATACTTTATCAAATATGTGATTTTCTGAGACCGATGAACAGAAGATATAATAATAATTCACACGGGAAATATAGACACCCCTAGTATTTCTATGAATAGAGTCATTTATGAAAGTTGCATATTTTACTTGTTTCATTTGTATTATTTGGATCACGCCAAAAGGAAAGAAAAATAGCCTTAACATACCTGGAGTAGGAAGAAATCTGTATGATATTCATGGTAAAAGTTTGCACCGTACTCCCTTAGAATCACAAAATCTCATGTTTCTACTGTGCTAAGAAATATCGTTGGTTGAAGAAATCACGTTGTAGTGTTAGAAATGAATCATGTGAAATCACATTGTAGTGTTAGAAATGAAGAAATCATGTTTGATTGTTAGAAATGAAAAGGTTAGAAATGAAATGTCTTGTATTATTAACTATGAAAAGAGTTAGGAAAGTCTTGGTGAAGTTTGAAGAGATTATGACTATGCTTAACAGAGACGTTAAGAGAAGTGAGTTACTAAAGTTATGGAAAGTTTTTGTTAAAAGTCTTAGAATTTAATTGTTGCTAGAAAATGAAAACATTAGGCATGAGATGTCTTGCAACTAACATACTAGGTTGCCACATAATCCAAAGTGACTATGAGACATTTATTTGGAAAGAGTTGCTTGCTGCCACGTTTGGCCGGGGGGGGGGGTTAATCTTATCTTATAATTTATTAACGAATTGGGTAATATTCCGTTACCCGATAATTAACCAATTACCTGCATAATTAAGAATTGTCTCGAATTACTTAAAATTCTACTCATTTTTAATACACCTTATACATCATACTATCATGGTCATATGGTACCTTGTATTGTACTAGTCCATAAATATCGGGTATTATAGCTCGGACCGTATTTTATCCCAAATCGACAACCTTCAACGACACTCATTTTCTTTCATTCATGTACGCTTTATCCTTCATGGCACTTACTTATCGTTTGTTATAAATAGCATAAATACGTTAACCGCAAAATAATCTCATCCCCACGTCTATGTCGATTAACTGAAGACGAAACTTTAACGTATGAAAATGCGAGATGTAACATCTTTAAATATTAGCAATTACTTTTTCTAGTCTTTGTGACACTTGTTGCATGAATACTTGCCTTATCTTAGTTCCCACACATGCCAGAATTTTTGTGCAACTCATATGATCTCGAATATTACTCTTGATTGTACTTCCCATTCATTAGCCACGATAGGTGCCACTTTCTTATGGAGTGCATACAATGTTGTAGTGAGACTGCTGTTAGAAGATTATTTCTTTTTTAAGCTATTATTCTTAGGTTGAAGCCTTCTTTCTTATTTCATTAACTAGTCTTTTGTTGTAGTACTTAGAGGAGGCCCTCTGACTCTTATAAAGCTGCGAGCCTATTACCTCGTATACCTGATGGAATTTTTGATGTTGTTACTCACCTATAATTATCCTTAGTTACTTACCTTTGTGCCCAAGTGCTCGTAGGGTTACTTTTGAACTGAAATTTTTGATTGTCTCCCTAGTGGCATTCTCTTTTATTTCTGTAACACTTATATGATACCTTTAACTACCCCAACTCCTATTTGAATATTTCTCAAGAATTACGATGTCGTATTTGCGAGACTGAATTTCCTATGCTGGATTTCACTACGTTTATCTTGCATGATCTACTGCTTTATGTGAGGCCTCTTGTCTATCCATAATTGGGCTCTTCCTGAATAACTACTAACTACTTGTTAGTCCACGCTCATATATATATATATTCTGCGTAACCTTTTTTGGTTTATGTCTTTTGTCTTAACTTACCTTTCGCACTAGCTCCTAATGTATCAAGTGTCCATTCGCGCTTATTTACTAATTGAAATCCTGGCAAGGAACCCTTATTGCCTATTCTCGGCATCGTCCATAAATAACATTCTGGTGTCATAACATATTTGTTGGATCCCAATAAATGCAATCTCATCCCTTTCACCTTTTACAGCATTCTTCCTTTACCATTTCATAGTTACATGAATGACTTAACTCCGACTTAATACCATATCACACCATCTTTCCCCCTTTAGGGGAGTACTAACATTTAATGCTCTAAAGTTTACATGTAAATGTTTTACCCCTTCATCTTCGGTGTCTTTCATATTTTCAATGACCCTTACTCACCTTGCAGTAAGCTTTCTGTACCAGGGATAACTGAATTTCCTACGCACGAGGGGGACACCTAGTGTAACTAGCACACTTAGTCCCTTAAGCTTAACTCTGCTCACAGTGCTTTCTTTTAGTGAAGTGTCTTCCTGAATGACCATTGAAGGTTATTATTCTGTTTTCCGTTCAATTGTTAACGAAATACGGTCTCTGAAATTCTCACAATGTCGACTATTATCAAATACTCTAGTATCTAAATTTATCATGTTTACTAGCCCAGGTTGATTTTTATTACTCTAGGGGTCTACTTAGCCTTCTGGTAATCGCGTTGGAATCACCAACTCATTTCTTGAAATGAGGATATAACTTTATGGCTTATACTCTTTTATAGTCTCAAGGCCTGTCCCTTTTTGTCTTTTCCTTCACTTAACTATAGAATTTTCCATCTTGTCATATTTTGATTTACCGTTATCACTCATTTATCACATCTTACTCATAATAATTCACTTACTCTATTTTTATTCTCCTGCTAGTATATGTGTCTATTACCTTATTCCGAAAACTTCAAAAAACAATCTCTCACTTTTAGCTCCATTTGCTCCATCTCACTGGCTCTTCGGGTCGCCTAACATTCGCTTTTTACTAGGGGCGTGAGTCATACTAAAGTAAATATTTATCCCTTTTAGGATTCCACTACATATCTTTTGAAACTCCTGAACGTTCTAGTATTTATATCTGACTGTACTATTCTAGGGTGCACCATCTAGATGTCTCACTAGTAGAATTATTATCACGTTTGCAATATCCTTCAAAAATGTCAGCTAACGCTAACAATACATCCACCATTTTGGGTTACTTGAACCCCAGCTGGATCCTTATATCTCATCCTTCTCTTAAACAATATCTCTTATCTCCTATAGGGCATAACTGAGATGGGAGTGGCCAAATGTACATACCTTTGTTACAGTTGAAGTTAACTCATGATGCTTATATTTTTCTTCCTCAATTGTAAATACTGATAATTTTCACTAATCGGGTGCCTCGTACCCTCCTTCACCTTGTTTCTCTTACTCATTGAAAATTATTCTTTTACCTTCTGATACTCCCATGGCCTGCTATTCGCGGGGGCGTTAGATATTCCCATCCTAAGGTCTTAAGAAGGAAATTTACACATCAGGTATGCACGATCTGATAGGGCCTCAAACTTGGCCATGTCATCAAGAATTCTCCCTCTAGAAGTGCCTTTACTTTATGTTGCATTAGCCCTCTAGCTAGCTGTAATCTCTCTGTATCATTAGCAAACATAAGTTCAGGCTTAAACTCTTATGACTCAGCTCTATATCACGGTTTAGATTTGAAAGAATAGTAACAAACTCCTAAATGCATTGCAGCTTCATATTTATATAATGTGGTGCACAACACATCTATAAACAAGTCTCTATTAGACACAGCTTGTAGAATCCCTAGGATAGAACTACTCGGACACCAAGTTTGTCACGCCCCAAACATGGGGAGGCATGGCCGGCACTGAGTGCCATATTTGGCCAGAGTGTATCACTATGTAACTGTGAACTTTGGAGGGGTAACTCTCAACTTAGGCCGCTGAGGCCTACCTACAACGTGACAATACCAATCAAGGCCGACGTGGCCACCATTAATGTCTATAACCAGCAATACCAAACTAACATGTACACAGGGCCGGCAAGGCCACAATATAGATATACAAAATATACAGAACTCTTCTACAAGCCTATAGAGATAACTAAACTGTATCATGGTCGGGACAAGTCATCGACCTTCCCATCAAACCTATATATATAAAATGGCCTCCAAGGTCTAGACCTGGTAACTCCTAGGAAGTGGAGCTTACCAACCAAGCTGATGTTTGAGTCTGTCTATTGGGAAGGTCTACTCAGCTGTCTATTGGGACCTGCAGACATAAAATACAGCATCCCCAGCAAAAGGGATGTCAGTACGAATAATGTACCGAGTATGTAAGGCATATAAATCAGTATAGAAAAGACATGAAAGAAACATGGAGTAAAGGGCTCAACCTGTAAGTCTGAATAGCTCTGTGAATCATCAAACATTTATAATGTCATACATATGTGTATAAACGTCATATCATGCATAGGTATATGCGTACATAACATCAACAAGCCTTTGTGGCCATCCTATCATATCATCTCGGCCTTAGTGGGTGAAATCATCAACGTATGCTAGTTGATCAGGTGGTGGTGCGTATATAATGCCATAACCTTTTCCCATATCCCATATACATATAATATTCACGTATATAACGCCATATGGTCGCGGGTCAATATACATGTATAAATGAATGCAATGCATAATAAAGTAAGTCAATAAGATCTCTCAGAATGTCATAAGATCAATATACCTTCGACTATGCGACCGCATAACTGTTATGCGGTGCATTATGCGACCACATAACAGTTATGCTGACCGCATAGTGACCGCATACGCAAACAAATTTTTGATCATTTTTGTAAGCAATTATGCGACCATTATGCCATCCGCATATCCCTTATGCGGTCGTATATGCAACCGCATAACCGTTCCGGAGCTCCATTTTTGGGTTTTTAAAACCCGACCCTATTTCGTTAAATACATTCTTTGGGCCATTTTTGAGCTATAATCTGACGTTTTAGAGTGAGAGAGAGTGCCCTAGAGTGAGAAGGTGTTCTTTAATAATTGTTCTTCAATTCTTGCTCAAGTTTTGGAAGATTAAGAAGGGAAACTCGCTAGGTCTTTATCCTAGAGGTAAGATTCTACACCCTAACCCTCAATTTCAAATTTTGTGTAGAAATGGATAATTAGCAAGATGATTTCTGGGCAGGAGGGTTGTTTATTTTATATACATGTGTTATAAAAGGGTGTAGGAATATTGTTGAGCTAAAAATGATAAATATTGGGTTGTGGGATGATGGAATCCTCCATAAAAGGACCTTGAAACATTAATGGACATCTAGTGGTTGATAAAATGCTCAAATGAGCTAAAACCATGATCATCTTCCTAATTTTGGTTCAATTTATTATATTTCTAAAATAGATTGAAGTTGCTAAGAATTCCGGAACATTTAGAGGGTTCACTGACAATATTCTTGTATATTCACGAAGTCGAAAGGACCATGCCGGTCACCTCAGGGAAGTGTTGCAGACCCTGTACCAACACCAGTTGTATGCGAAGTTTTCAAAATGTGAATTTGGCTTGAATCTGTCATATTCTTGGGTCATGTTGTCTCTAGTGAAGGGATTAAGGTTGATCCTCAGAAAATTACAACTGTGAAGAATTGGCCGAGGCCTACAACTCTAACAGAGATTCGCAGTTTCTTAGGCTTACCTCGATATTACAGAAAGTTTGTGGATGGGTTTTCTACTCTTGCCTCTCCATTGACTAAATTGATGCAGAAGGCAATTAAGTTCCAATGGTCAGATGCTTGTGAAAAGAGTTTCAAGGAATTGAAAGCAAGATTGACTATGGCACTGGTATTGACTCTACCATAGGGTATAGATGGATTTTAGGTATATTGTGATGCTTCAAGAATCGGGCTTGGGTGTGTATTAATGCAACATGGGAAGTGGATAGCTTATGCTTCTAGGCAACTAAAAAATCATTAAAAGAACTATCCAACACATGATTTAGAACTTGCGGTTGTGGTATTTGCATTGAAAATTTGGTTTCATTATTTATATGGGGTCCATGTTGATATATTCACGGACCATAAGAGCCTTCAATATATTTTCAAGCAGAAGGAATTGAATCTAAGGCAGAGAAGATGGCTTGAGTTACTCAAGGACTACGACATTGATATTCTATATCATCCGGGAAAGGCCAATGTTGTGGAAGATGCTCTTAGCTGGAAATCTATGAGAAGTTGGGCTCACTTGGAGGCACATCAAAGGCCATTGGCCAAGGAAGTTCACCGATTGGCTAGTTTGGGAGTTCATCTTGCCGGCTCTAGTGAAGGAGGGGTAATTGTGCAAAATAGGGCTAAATCATCGCTTGTTGGGGAAGTCAAAGAGAAGCAATACAACGATCCATTGTCGGTGCAATTGAAAGAGGTGATTCATAAGCATAAGACCATGACCATTTCTCTTTGCATGGACGATGGTACATTAAGGTACCAAGGGCGACTATGTGTTCCAAATGTGGATGGTCTCCGGGAAAGAATTATGACTGAAGCTCAAACTTCTAGGTATTCTGTGCACCCAGGTTCTACAAAAATGTATCATGATCTTAAGGAAGTCTATTGGTGGAATGATATGAAGAGGAATTTGGCAGATTTTGTAGCAAGATTTTCGAATTGTCATCACGTGAAGGTCGAACACCAACGGCCCGGTGGGTTGGCGAAGAACACAGAAATTCCAATGTGGGAGTAGGAAATGATTAATATGGACTTTGTGGTAGGATTACCGTGCACTCTGCTCAAGTTTGACTCAATTTGTGTGATTGTGGATCGACTCACGAAACTAGCACACTTTTTGCCGATTAAGTCTACCGACACAGCGGAGCAGTATGCTCAGTTGTATATCAAAGAAATAGTCAGGTTGCAGGGCACCCCAATTTCCATCATTTCTGATCGGGGAGCACAATTCACTGCTAATATTTGGAAGAAATTGTAGCAAGGTTTGGGTACTCAGGTGAATCTTATTACAGCCTTTCACTCGCAGACTGACGGGCAGGTAGAGTGGACTATTCAGATGCTTGAGGATATGTTGTGCGCTTGTGTTCTAGACTTCAAAGGTAGCTGGGATAATCATTTACCACTCATAGAATTTGCATACAACAATGGCTATCATGATAGCATTCAAATAGCACCTTGATTTACTGTTGTTACTTACTGAGTTGGCGTACTCACGTTACTCCCTGCACCTTGTATGCAGATGCAGGTGTAACTGGATACGGTAGCGGCTGTTGACTATTCCAGTTGCAGATTTTCTCGGGGATAGCAAGGTAGCTGCCTAGCAATCGCAGCACTGCTCTTCTCCCTCTTATCCTCCTTTAGTTGTATTTAGCTATTTTTCAGAATATGTTAGTCTCATTATTGTCAGACAAATTGTAGTAGATTCTCATGACTAGTGACACCCCGATGTCGGGCTTTTCTTTTCCGCACTTTTGTTTTTTTTTATTTGAACTCCTTTACGAAGGTTTTTATGTTAAATAGCCTTGAATTTTTCTTTGAAATGAAAATATCGGTTTGTTTTGGAAATGAGTCGGCTTGCCTAGTTCCACGTAGGCGCCATCACGACAGGGTTAGTTTTGGGTCGTGACAAGTTGGTATCAGAGCCTAGGTTACATAGGTCTCACAAGTCATGCGCGGGTTGAGTAGAGCCTTGCGGATCGATGCGGAGACGTCTGTACTTATCTTCAAGAGGCTGCAGAACCCTTAGGAAACTCCACATTCTTGAATTCTTGTAGTGCGAATATGTTGATTCTAGTAACTAAACATATGTTGTTTCATTCTCTCACAAATGGTGAGGACTCATACTACCGATTAGGAGGGCCAGCCACCTGTGCCACCAGCCAGGGCCGTGAGAGGCCGAGGCCACGGTAAAGGCCGTAGTAGGGGCAGAGGTGCAGCCCGTACAATAGCTGGGGCAGTACCTACAGATCGACCGGTTGTCCCAAAACAAGATCATGTTCCAGTTGTTGATGCACCAGCTCAGGCACCACCTGTGCCTATTGTGATTTTAGGCCTTCAGGAGGCCCTAGCTCAGATTCTGACAACGTGTATTGGCCTTTCTCAGGCGGTTTCTATCTCGACGACCGCAACCACTTCTTAAGACGGGGGCAGCACTCAGACTCCCGTCGCTCGCACACCCGAGCAGGTTGTTCAGGGACTTCAGACAGTGAAGGCACCACCAGCCCAGCCCGTTATAACTGCTCAGGACTATGTGATTCCTGCTATGCATGAGGATGATCAGCATAGGTTGGAGAGGTTTGGGAGACTCCGGCCACCACCTTTCAGTAGCACAGAGAGAGAAAGGATGCTCATGAGTTCTTGGATAGGTGTCAGAGGATACTCCGTACAATTGGTATTCTAGAGACTTGTGGGGTCTCATCCACTACGTTTTAGTTTTCCGGGGCTGCACTCAGATGGTGGGAAACCTATGAGAGGCGTAGGCCTGTTGGCACAACACCCCTTACTTGGCAGCTATTTTCCATGGTCTTTTTGGAGAAGTTCGTGCTGACAGTTTGAGCAGCTTCGTCAGGGTGATATGTCTGTCACACAGTATGAGATACGGTTCTGCGAGTTGGACCGTCATGCGATCTAGTTGGTTTCCACAGACCGAGGAGTATCAAGAGGTTTATAGATGGCCTTAGTTTTTAACTTCGATTGCTTATGACCCGGGAGAGGATATCTGGTGCTACTTTTGATGAAGTTGTCGACATTTCTCGGCTGATTGAGATGGTTCGTGGTCAGGAGATGGTTGAGAGAGAGGCCAAGAGGCCTCGTGGTCAGGGTGGATTCAGTGGTGCTCCTCATGGGGATCAGTTCCAGCACGGTAGGGGCCGTCTATTCAAGCATGCTCAGTCAGCTCGCCCATTTCACCGTGGTGCATCATCGGGCCATGGTTCTCATAGTTCTCATCAAGGCCACTCATCACTCGGTGCCCTTCCAACTCAGAGTTCATCCTGTGGTCCACCAGTTCAGGGCTCCTCTATGCCATGTTCTTCTACTAGTTATCCCGGTGTTCGGGGCTACCTCCAGTTCCCGCCACCAGCACCGGGGAGTTGTTTTGAGTGTGGGGAGTTTGGGCATATGAGGAGGCAGTGTCCTTGTCGTCATGGAGGTCTATCTCAGTAGAGGAGTCATCCTTCTACTTCAGCACCAGTTACTTCACCACCCGCCCAGTCAGCTCGGGGTGGAGGTCAGTCAGCTAGGGGTTGCCCTAGAGGGGGAGGCAGATCAGGGGGTGGCCAGGCCTGTTTCTATGCCCTCCCTGCTAGACCAGATGCTGTAATTATAGGTATTGTCTCAGTTTGTCACAGAGATACCTCCGTATTATTAGACCCTGGTTCCACGTATTCATATGTTTCCTCGTATTTTGCCCATTATTTAGATATGCCCCGTGAGTCTTTAGTTTCATTTGTTCATGTATCTACTCCTGTAGGCAATACTATTGTTGTGGATCGCGTATACCGGTCATGTGATGACTATTGGGGGTCTGGGGACCCTAGTGGACCTTTTGCTGCTCAGTATGGTTGACTTTGATGTGATATTGTGTATGGATTGGTTATCTCCATGTCATGCTGTTCTAGATTGTCACGCTAAGACTGTGACGTTAGCGATGCCGGGATTTTTGAGGGTTAAGTGGAGCGGTCCTATAGATTATGTACCTAGTAGGGTGATTTCATATTTGAAGGCTCAGCGTATGGTTGAGAAGGGTTGCCTATCGTATTTGGCGTTTGTGAGGGATGTTAGTGCAGAGACTCCTGCCATTGATTCTGTTCTGGTGGTACGTGATTTTCTGAATGTTTTTCCTGTAGACCTGTCGGGCATGCCACGTGATAGGGATATTAACTTTAGTATTAATTTGGTGCCGGGAACTCGGCCCATTTTTATTTCACCGTATCGTATGGCACCGGCGGAGTTGAAAGAGTTGAAAGAACAAGTTCAGGAACTCCTTAATAAGGGGTTTATTAGGCCTAGTGTGTCGCCTTATGGTGCACCAGTTCAATTTTTTAAGAAGAAGGATGGTTCTATGAGGATGTGCATTGATTACAGGCAGTTGAACAAAGTCACAGTCATGAACAAGTATCCTTTGCCTCGTATTGATGTTTTATTTGACCGGTTTCAGGGAGCGAGGGTATTCTCCAAGATTGATTTGAGGTCTGGTTATCACCAGTTGAAGATGTGGGATTCAGATATTCTTAAGACAGATTTCAGGACCCGGTATGTCCATAATGAGTTCTTAGTGATGTCTTTTGGGCTGACCAATGCCCTATCAGCGTTCATGCATTTGATGAACAATATATTTTATCCCTATTTGGACTCATTCATTGTTGTATTCATTGATGACATCCTGGTGTACTCTCGTAGCAAGGAGGAGCATGCTCAACATGTGAGGATTGTACTATAGAGATTGAGGGAGGAGAAGCTTTATGGAAAGTTCTCCAAGTGTTAGTTTTGGCTTGGTTCAGTAGCATTTTTGGGGCACATGGTGTCCAGTGATGGTATTCAGGTGGATTCGAAGAAGATAGAGGCGGTGCAGAGTTGGCCTAGACCATCCTCAGCCACGGAGATTAGGAGCTTTCTTGGTTTGGCAGGTTACTGTCGTCGCTTTGTGGAGGGATTTTCATCTATTGCATCGCTCTTGACCAAATTGAACCATAATGGTGCTCCATTCAGGTGGTCGCATGAGTGTAAGGAGAGTTTTCAGAAGCTCAAGACTGCCTTGACCACAGCTCCAGTGTTAGTTCTGCCATCAGCTTCAGGTTCTTACACTATGTATTGTGATGCCTCGAAGATAAGCATTGGTTGTGTTTTGATACAGAAGGGTAGGGTGATTGCCTATACCTCGCGCCAGTTGAAGACCCATGAGAAGAACTATCATGTCCCTGATCGTGAGTTAGCAGCCATTGTTCATACCTTGAAGATTTGGCGTCATTATTTGTATGAGATTCATTGTGAGATCTATACTGATCACCGGAGTTTGCAGCATCTATTTAAGTAGAAGGATCTTAATTTGCGTCAACGGAGATGGTTGGAGCTTCTTAAGGATGAAGATATCACTATGTTTTACCATCCAGGGAAGGCCAATGTGGTGGCCGATGCTTCGACTCGCCGGGCGGAGAGTTTGGGGAGTTTAGCATCTCTTCCAGCAGCAGAGAGACCTTTGGCATTGGATGTTCAGGCCTTAGCTGGCCAGCTTGTGAGATTGGATATTTTGGAGTCGAGTCGGGTGTTGGCTTGCGTGGTCTCCAGGTCTTCTCTTTATGACCGTATTAGGGAGCGTCATTATGATGACCCCCACTTACTCCTTCTTCAGGACAGGGTTCGAAGAGGTGATGCTTGGGATGTGACTATTGGTGATGATGGCGTGTTGAGGATGCAGGGCCCGATATGTGTGCATAATTTAGATGGGCTTCGGGAGTTGATTCTTGAGGAGGCCCACATCTCGCGGTATTGCATCCATCCGGGTGCCGCGAAGATGTACAAGGATTTGAGACAGCACTATTAGTGGAGGCGGATGAATAACGATATAGTTGGGTTTGTGGCTCTATGTCTCAATTGTCAGTAGGCTAAGTATGAACATCAGAGGCCGGGTGGCTTGCTTCAAAGATTGGAGATCCCAAAGTGGAAGTGGGAGCAGATCACCATGGACTTCGTAGTTGGGCTCCCATGAACTTTGAGGAAGTTCGATGCTATTTGGGTTATTGTGGATCGGCTGACCAAGTCCGCGCACTTCGTTCTTGTTGGTACTACTTATACTTCGGAGCGGTTGGCTGAAATTTATATTCTAGAGATTGTTCGTGTAACACCTCGGAAAAATTTGAAGAACTTAAGTGTAAAGCCCGGTAAAATGTGCAAAGAAAATAATGTTTCATGGTACCGGACTAGGATTACGTGTTTGAGGATTGTAGAAATTGCGGCTCGGACCGTTTGGTTTGAACAATGCATGGGAAAGTAAAGGAAAATATTTGGAAGAAAAGTGCATTTATACGGTCCATTATGCAACTGCAAAATCACTCTGCGGACCGCATAATGGCCGCAACGTGAGGCAGTTAATTGGGTCAGTTGGAAGCGATTATGCAGTCGACTATACGACCGCATAATTGTTATGCGGTGTAAAATGCGACCACAAAACAGTTATGCGGACCACATAGTAACCGCAGACTCAAGCAAATTTTTGGTCATTTTGGACGCCAATTATGCAACCGATATGCGGTCCGCAGAACTATTATGCGGTCGCATATGCGACCGCAGAACCTGTTTCGGAGTTTCATTTTTGGGTTTTTAAAACCCGACCCTATTTTGTTAAATACACTCTTTGGGTCATTTTTGAGGTATAATCTGATATTTTAGACTGAGAGAGAGTGCCCTAGAGTGAGAAGGTGTTCCTCAATAATTGATTCTTCAATTCTTGCTCAAGTTTTGGAAGATTAAGGAGGGAAACTCACTAGGTCTCCATCCTAGAGGTAAGTTTCTACACCCTAACCCTCAATTTCGAATTTTGTCTAGAAATGGGTAAAAGCAAGATAATTTCTGGGCAAAAAGGTTGTTTATTTTACATGAACGTGTTATCAAGGGGTGTAGAAAGATTGTTGAGCTAAAAATGGTAAAGATTGGGTTGTTGGATGATGTAATCCTCCATAAAAGGACCTTGAACCTTAATCCACACTTAGTATTTGATAAAATGCTCAAATAAGCTGAGACCATGAATATCTTCCTAATTATGGATCAATTTTGTTATGTCTCAATAAAATTGGGATTGGTAGAATTTCCGGAACGTTGTAGTAATTTAAGGAAAGCTCAATTGAGGTATGTTGGCTAAACTTTCTCTCTTGAAATTGAATTCAATAATGTTTACATGAGTTTCAAAGTATGGGTTGCGTATTAAAATGTGGTGGCTTGAATCGTATTTCAAATGAAAGATAGTATGCCAAATTGTGTGAGAAAAGCTCAATATTCTTAAGACTCTTAGTTGCTCATATGTGTACCTAAAATCTTGATTGGGAATGGCTTATTGTTGATAACCTATAAAGATGGTTGGAAGTAAAATCAGTAAATTGGGAATATAAATTGTGGCCAACGTGCCAATAGTGAAAGTTATACTTATGACCAATGGTGCCAATGAAATGAAATAATGTGAGAAAGATTATTAAATGAGCTTTGACTCAACTGTTCCAAAATTGACTTCGACAATATAATCGGCTAAAAGTTTATGAACTCAAGTGATGCCCATATGTGGCTGTTTTAGCTAATGTTATGCTTTGTAAGTAATTTTCAATGTGTTTTGCGTTCTTACATATTCGTGAGTGGAAATTGTGTCTGATTTTAACTTATACTTCGATTGCCTATCCTTTTACTCCATTTATTGGAAAGAAATCGATTGTGTTTAAATCCTTCATTACTAATGAATTTAAAGTTGTGATTTCCGGAATATTCTACTTGTTGATAATTATGATGATGATCTATAAAAGGGAAGAAATAAAAGTGTGGAATATGAAATACGGCCATTGCGCCATGAATAAAGAATCATATATATGGCCAAGAGAGCCAATGAAATAATAATATTGTAAGTGGTTGAAAGTACGGATTAGGTGATATGTGGTGTGAAAAGTTATGAGATGTACGTATTTGCACTTTTGTTTTCAATGTGTTATGAAACCCTATGGACGGTCTATGAAATGCATAGGTATATTGTTTTATGAAACCCTATGGACGGTCTATGAAACATATAGGTATATTGTGTTATGAAACCCTATGGACGGTCTATGAAACACATAGGTATATTGCGTTATGAAATCCTATGGACGGTCTATGAAACGCATAGGTACATTGTGTTATGAAATCCTGTGGACTATCTATGAAGCGCATAGGTACATTGTGTTATGAAATCCTGTGGACGGTCTATGAACGCATAGGTACATTGTCATATGAAATCTTGTGGACGGTCTATGAATGCATAGGTATATTGTGTTATGAAATCCATTGTGATATGAAATCCTATAGACGGTCTATGAAACGCATAGGTGCATTGTGTATAAGAGGTATAGATGTATGGTATAAATACACACTATGGATGGTCTATGAAATGCATAAGTGTATAATATAATATGTGAACACTAAGGACGGTCTATTGAGACATATTATTAATGCAGACAATAGGTGCCCCTTTTGTTGTCCTTGTTTGTACAGGTTGTTTTAATTACATTATATTATGTGTTACACGTATAGATCGTATGGGCATTCTATTTTGAAAGAGGATTTCTAGCTATACATACTAGTGCTATTCGATAGTACTAACGTCTCTTTTGCCGGGGGCGTTGCATCTTTAATGGATGCAGGTAGTTCTACAGAAGGTAGCATTGATCAGTGATAGCAGTACACTCCTTTCAGCTGATTTGGTGAGCCCCACTTCATTTCGGGGTCATGTATCTTTTGTTTCTCATGTACTTTATGATTGAGGTATAGCCTGGGCCTTGTTGCTGGCATTCCCATATTACTCTTCAGTTTTACTTAGAGGCTCCGTAGACGGGTTGTGGGAGGTATTTGATGTTGGGAATTGGATTAGAAATGTTGGTATTTGGTAACATGTTTTTCATTAAATCTCTAAACTCGTACTATTTTGGAAATATTGAATGATGCTATTAATGGGAATGAAATGGAAGCGGTTAATGAAATCTCTTCAGTATTTGATTAACGAAGTACATCTCCTTTTTATTCACGAATGAATTTGGGTAGAATGAAATATAACATGCTTGCTCAGTCGGGTTCACTCGGTTGAGCACCGGTCGCACTCCTCGATTTTGGGGTGTGATAGTTCGCCTGCATGGTGTCCTAGTTTCCATCATTTCAGATAGAGGTACTCAGTTCACATCGCAGTTTGAGAGGGCCGTGCAGCGAGAGTTGGGTGCTCAGGTTGAGTTGAGAACAACTTTTCACCCTCAGACGGACAGGCAGTGCAAGCGTACTATTCAAATATTGGAAGACATGTTGTGCGCTTGTGGCATTAACTTTGGGGGTTCATGGGACAGGTTTTTGCCGCTCGTGGAGTTTGCATATAACAACAGTTATCAGTCGAGTATTCAGATGGCTCCGTACTAGGCTTTATATGGGAGGAGGAGTAGATCTTCAATTGGATGGTTTGATCCGGGTGAGGCTAGGCTCTTGGGTATAGACTTGGTCTAGGATGCATTAGATAAGGTGAAATTGATTCAGGAGCGGCTTCGCACGGCGCACTATAGGCAGAAGAGCTATGTTGACAGGAAGGTCTGTGATGTATCTTTCATGGTTGGGGAGAAGGTTTTACTGAAGGTATCACCCATGAAGGGTGTTATGAGGTTTGGGAGGAGGGGCAAGTTGATCCCCCGGTTCATTTGGCCTTTTGAGGTGCTTCAGAGGATGGGGGAGGTGGCTTATTAGCTTGCCTTGCCACCCAGATTGTCGAGGGTGCATCCAGTGTTTTATGTTTCCATGCTCCGGAAGTATGTTGGAGATCCGTCCCATGTTTTGGACTTCAGCACGGTTCAGTTGGAGGGTGATATGACTTATGATGTGGAGCCAGTGGCCATTTTGGATCGGCATGTGAGGAAGTTGAGATCAAATGACATAGCTTCGGTGAAGTTGCAGTGTATAGGTCAGCCTGTGGAGGAGGCCACCTGGGAGACCGAGCGGGAGATGCGGAGTAGATATCCACGCCTATTCGAGACTACAGGTATGTTTCTAGACCCGTTCGAGGATGAACGGTTGTTTAAGAGGGGGAGGATGTAACGACCTGGCCGGTCGTTTCGAGAGTTATAGCCCAGTTCCCCCCATTTCTACTTCTTTATGTGCTATTTAGCTATGTTGTATTGTATCGGGTTGGTTGGTTCGGGTCCGGAGTGGAATGAGACACTTAGTCTCAAAAGTAGAAGCTTAAGTTGGAAAAGAAAACAGGATGTTGACCTATATGTAAACGATCTCAGAATTTAATTCTGATGGTTCCATTAGCTTTGTTAGATGATTTTGGACTTAGGAGTGCATCAGGAATATTATTTGGAGGTCCGTAGTAGAATTAGGCTTGAAATGGCAAAGGTTGGAAATTTGGCGATTTTGGTCGGCAGTGGAAAAATTTGATATCGGGTTAGGAATGGAATTCCGTAAGTTGGAGTAGGTTTGTAGTGTCATTTGTGACGTGTGTGCAAAATTTGAGGCCATTCAGACGTGGTTTGGTTTGTTTCGGCATCGATTGTCGAATTTGGAAGTTTAGATGTTCTTATGCTTGAATTCGAGGGTAATTTGGTGATTTGATGTTGTTTTGAGTTATTCGAAGTTTCGACTAAGTTTGTATGTTAATATATAACTTGTTGGTATTTTTGGTTGAGGTCCCGAGGGCCTCGGGGTGATTCCGGGTGGTTAACGGATTGTTTGAAATTGGAAAATACAGCTGAGGCTGCTGCTACTGATATATCCGCACCTGCGTAGGGGGAGCTGCAGGTGCGAGGTCACTGGTGCGTGTGGGAGTTCGCAGATGCGGGCAGTGCTGGGCTAGGTAGGATGCGCAGGTGCAATAAGGCTATCGCATCTGCGAGACCTGGGGCGCAAATGCGGAAGGGAGGAAAATGACTGGCTTCGCAGATACGGAGTGTTATGCGCAGGTGCGCAAGCGTAGGTGCGAAAGGTTGGCCGTAGATGCAGAACCTGGAATCCTAAGTAACTTCCGCACCTGCGATGGAAATTCCGCAGGTGCGGCATCGTAGAAGCGCATATGTGGCCGCAGGTGCGAAGACCTGGGCAGAAACCATAAATAGAACACTTCGCGAATTTGGTTCATTTCCACCATTTTTCAAGTCGGTTTTTGGAGCTTTTGGAGTGATTGCGAAGAGAGATTCAGGGGGTTTTCATTGAGGTAAGTTGCTTGAGCTCTAATACTCCTATCTATGGTGATTTCCCGTTGTTTAATCATTTAATTAGTGGAAATTAGGGGTGAAAATGAGGGGTTAGGGCTTGGAATATTAGAGAGTTTAATTTAAGAATTTGAGGGACCAAATGATGTCGGATTTAGATAAATATCGTATGTATGGACTCGTGAGTGAATGGGCTTTCTAGTTTTATAAATTTGGTCGGATTTCGAGACGTGGACTCAGGGGCTGGGTTTGAGCCGATTTCGGGATTTTGGGCTAATTTGATAGTTTTTCTTGTGGAATTTATTCCATTAGCGTATATTGATGGTATTGTACTGATTGTGAATAGATTCGGAGCATTTTGAGGCCGAGTCGAGAGGCAAGAGCATCACGGGGTAGAGATTTGACCGGTTTGAGATAAGTAACGATTGTAAATCTAGTCCTGCGGGTATGAAACCTCAGATTTCGTATCATTTTACTATTTTTAGGTGACACACATATTAGGTAACGGGTGTGTGGAAGTGCACCGTTGGGGATTGTGACTTGTTCCGTCCCGTTACAACTGTAAAGTTGCATATTTTGTTGAAACTATATGATACTTATGAGTTTTAGAAATTAGTTTCTTTAATTTGGGCTGAATGCCATGTTTGGGTCTTGTGCCAGTGCTGTTTGAACCCTTAGGGGCCTTTTCTTACTATCCCATCATTGTTTTCGATTGAAAATCTATACTCAGTCATGGTTATACTTATTTACCGTATAACTCGATTTTTATTACTCTGTTTTGAGGCATATAAATGTTGTTTTGGGCTGAATACCATGTTTTACTAAGAGCCCAAGTGGCTTGAAAGGTTTATGACTGAGTGAGGCCGAGGGCCTGATTTGTGAGGATATTTATGGGATCGGGTTGCACGCTGAAGCATGTTTTATATAGGCCGATGGCCTGATTGATTTATGCCATGATTTTGCTTGACATAGCGCTTGGGCTGAATGAGCCCCTCCTGTGTCTGTACAAACCCACAGTGAGTGCAGGTACCTAGTGAGTGCATGTTCCTAGTGCCGAGTGCTGAATAATGGTGAGGTATGCCCAAGGAACTGTTTACGAGTGATTATGAGGTATGCCCGAGGGGCTGTATACAAGTGACTGTGAGGTTTGCCCGAGGGGCTGTATGTGAGTGATGTTTTGCCCGAGGGGCTGTTTATGATTTCATCATTTTTTTGCTCACCTTTGCATTGAGCCTTTGTTTGAAGTTGTTGAAGAAAAATATCTTCAAATGATTTTTGCACTGAAACTGTGTTTAAACGAGATGATTTGATTCAAACACTAATTTTTAAAGCATGTTGTATTTTACCGAGATTTCGTGATATGAACTTTATATGCTTTATTGCTCGTCACTACTGCTCAGTCTTTATTTACTGTTGTTACTTACTGAATTGGCGTACTTACGTTACTCCCTGCACCTTGGGTGCCGATCCAGGTGTAACTAGACACGGTAGCGGCTGTTGACTATTCTGGTTGCAGATTTTCTCGTGGATAGCAAGGTAGCTGCCTGGCAATCGCAACACTGCTCTTCTCCGTTTTATCTTCCTTTAGTTGTATTTAGCTATTTTCAAGACTATGTTAGTCTCGATATTGTCAGACAAATTGTAGTAGATGCTCATGACTAGTGACACCCCGATGTCGGGCTTTTCTTTTCCGCACTTTTGTTTTTTTTTATTTGAACTCCTTTACAAAGGTTTTTATGTTAAATAGCCTTGAATTTGTATTTGAAATGAAAATATCGGTTTGTTTTGGAAATGAGTCGGCTTGCCTAGTTTCACGATAGGCGCCATCATAACAGGGTTAGTTTTGGGTAGTAACAAAAACTAGGTAAGCCCATCACATCAACAATATATAATTATCAATACAAGATATAATGAGATTAAATTTAACAATAAACAGCGGAAATATTTATGACATAAGCCAAAATGGAAATACCAAATATAACTTCCCAGAACTAGGTAGTACAAATTCATGAGCTCTAATTGAAAGGGTATCTCAAAATACATTACTTTTCGAATGTAAAATTAACAGTATTAACATAACAGATGAGACTCCAAGGGACAGCGACAGTCATGTAGCACTACCTTGAATCCTCGTGGTCGGTGTATGGACTCACATCCTATGTCCACTGTCGCCAACACCCGGATCTGCACAAAATTTGCAGAAGTATAGTATGAGTACACCACAATCGGTACCCAGTAAGTATTAAGACTAACCTCAGTGGAGTAGTGACGAGGTTCAAGTCATATGATACGCACTAGTCAATAAACCTTTGCAATATATCAATAATTGGCAACAAAATATGTAACGGAAGACAATATCAACAATCTCGTTAGAACATGTGATAACAACTAAACGTAGACGAATCCATCTTCGACAACAAATCATCAAGTAAAAATAGAGGCATATGATATCATGTCAAATACAACTGGCAACTCATTAAAATACATGACAGAGTTTAAAGAAAACACGTATATGATCAAAACTATCATCCCTGTTTCATCACATAAACATCATCAATAGAATCACCCTCCAACAATCACATAACAACATCAATAATGCTGCCCTTATTTTGCTGCATGTGCAATATCAAGAAATGCCGCCCTTATTTTGCCACATGTGCATATCACCACCTTTATTTTGCCATATGGGAAAACGTGAGAAAACGCTACCCTTATTTTGCCCCATGTGCATAACAACTATCACAATCTCATAGCAGAGACCTCACGCCAAGACCCAATCAATTCGCCCAACATGTCCACATGTGCCATAATTATCACAAAGCAGTATGCCAAATTTTCATCAAGGATATAAGCCCGTAATTTATTAACAAGATGCATAAGGACATGAAAAAATAAAATGGAGATGGGTGTTCAACATATAAAACATGACTACGGCAAAATCAATTGTAGTAATCAATTTCATGTAGTCACGACGTGTTTAAACATGTTTTATGTAATGCAGATCATCAAATCAAGGCATATTAATAGCCTAATGTATAATCCGATAATAAACCACGCATATCATATGTGTACACGCTCATCACCTCGCGTACATGTAAATTTTCATATAAGATGAATAGGCAAATAAGGCCAAATCCTAAAGGGGTATTTCTCCCACACAAGGTTAGGCACGATACTTACCTCAAACAAGCCAAATTAATACTCTAGAAATGCCTTTCCTTTAACATTCCCCTCCTTCCGGCTCAACTCTAGCCAAAAATAACTCAATAAGATCAAACAATGCTAAAGAAATCAATTCCAAATAATATAGTCCCAATATTTACCCAATCCCTCAAAAGTTAACAAAAGTCAACCCCGAGCCC
Source organism: Nicotiana otophora (assembly GCA_000715115.1). Classification (NCBI taxonomy): domain Eukaryota; kingdom Viridiplantae; phylum Streptophyta; class Magnoliopsida; order Solanales; family Solanaceae; genus Nicotiana; species Nicotiana otophora. The sequence goes on along the minus strand of AWOL01S0036520.1, from coordinate 30,579 downwards.
ACATGGTCAATACCCGAGTCAAGGGGTAGATCCCAACTACCCATAACCCCACGAGTCCAAATATGTGTTTAGATTCAAAAATCAAGTCCAAATTGACTCTCAAATTCCCAATTTTTATTTTTCAAAATATATTCAAACGTCCCCAAAAATCCCCTTCAAAATTCTGTGATTTAGGTGCAAAATTTCATGAGGAATCAAGATATAATTTCAAAACCAAGTGAAAATCAATTACCCAATAGCCTTGTGTGAAAATTCTCTTAAAACATAGAACCTCACAAAGACTACAGATGTCGCATTTTCGACTAGAGGCTAGCAAATGAGACTTCCACAAACACGACCCTGGGCTTGCAAATGCGAACCCAGTCTGCACCCAGCAAATGTCGCAAATGTGAGCCCTAACCTCACAATTGCGAAGTTCCCAGCATGCCAGCCAATGTTGCAAATGCGATGAGACCCCTCGCAAATGAGAAGTCCCCTATGGAAGCCAACCGTTGCAAAAGCGATTTCGAGTACAAAATTATGGTCCTTCGATAGTACGAGCACTCCCTCGCAAATGTGAGGTCTGCAGCGCCAGCAAAACTGAAGCTTCACCAATCTAATTGAAATCAAAATCAAAACTCAATCGCTACCCTCGAGGCCCCACACCAAATATCCACAAAAGTACATAAACCTCATATTAACTCGGTCGAGAGATCGAAATATCAAAATAACATACAAAACCACGAAACGGACACCAAAACGCATCATGCAAGCTTTGAAACAAAAGAATCTTAATATTTACAAAATCATCAGATTCCTACCAAACCAGGTCGGAATGAGACCAAACTTGGAATACAAGTTATAAATGATAAAGTGTACTTATACCAAGTCCCAGAATGTAGGGCCCCATAAAACATTTCACATAGAACCCAGGGTTTCGTGATGCCAAGGTAGACTTATGTGTTGATGATTGCAGGGTGTTGATGACTTATGATTGCAGGGTGTTGATGACCTTCTTATTGTCTAATTAATTAAACGCATCTTCACTTTATTCATGGGTGAGTGGGGTAGATGGCATTGTGCAGGCTTGCTCGCCCGAGGTATCTCAGCTTAGCATCGGTCGCGCTCCTCGAGTTCAGAGCGTGAGAAGATTGGTATCAGAGCCTAAGGTTTTAAAGTGTCCTCGGATATCTTGGAGCCATGTATAGTAGAGTTTCTTATCGGTGTGTTGTCAACCACATCAATAATTAGGAGGCTATTTGGGCTTTTAAGAATGATACACTTCTTTGATGTTCTAGATCACGTGATAGAGCTGATTGTATGACTTTTACTCCTTTAACTCGTGCATTACTCTAATTTTCAGTTCATGGTGCCTATGAAGAAAGCAATAAATGGCCAAGGAGCCAATGCCACCCAGGAGTGGCGGTTGATTCTATACCTAATGATGCGGATGAACACCCGAGGGGTGAGGATATTCCCCGAGCTACTACACCACCTGATTCTACTACTCTTACTCAGACTGAAGCAATCCCTACTCCTACTGAGGGTGAAACTATTCCACCTCCAGCTCCAGCTTCCGATCCCGGTGTTTTTGATGGGGACCTTAGGGGTGCCATACAGATGTTTGCTAAGATAGTGGCTTCACAGGTCGAGAGATCGAATGTTGCATCTACTTCGTCTAGCTAGCAAGGGGATTATGCTAGTTCCAGGGTGAACGAATTCCTTCAGTTGGATCCTCCAGTGTTCACGGGTACTAATTATGAGGAGGATCCCCAAGACATTATTGATGAGATGCATAGGACTCTTCGAGTTATGCAAGATACTAAGACGGGAGGAGTGGAGTTGGCCTCCTACCGCCTGAAAGAGGTGGCCTATTATTGGTTTGAGATATGGGAGGAGTCCCCTGAGGAGGGGAGCCCTATGGCGAGGTAGAGTGAGTTTGCCAATGCCTTTATCGACCATTTCTTGCCTGCCAAGACTAGGGCAGCCCATGCCGCCAAGTATGAGAGTCCGAAACAAGGTATTATGAATGTGTGGGAGTATTATATGAGGTTCGCATGCCTGTCCAAGTATGTCATCTTCATGTTGCCCACTATGGAGGCTCGAGTGCATCGGTTTGTGCAGGGCCTTAGCCCCTTAGTTATTAATGAAGCCGCTATAACTACCTTGAACTCTGATATGAATAATGGTAAAATGGTGGCATTTCTGCAAGCCACAGAAACCCGCAAACTGAAGAATAGAATGGAGCGAGAGGGTAGCGACAAGCCCCAATCAGCTGGCAACTTTAATGGTACTTCTGGTGGTGGTGGTGGCAGGTAAGCATTCAGGGGAGGGTTGTCAGGGCCATCCCAGTCCTTTGCTTAGTCTTCGATTAGTGCCCAGCCATCAGGGCCTAGTCAGCAGCAGTGGAGTTGTTTCAGGCCCAGTCAGGGCAATAGGGGACCCTACAGCAAGGTCGGCCTGGAGGGAGATTCCAGCAGCAGCGGAGGCCCCCATGCCCTATGTGTGGGAAGATTCATTTTGGGGACTGCTTCATGGACAAGAACATATGCTACTGGTGTGGTATTAAGGGTCATACTCAGATGGATTGCCGTTCGTACCACCAGAGCATGGGCAGGGGTGCAACACAACCAGCCATTTTTGCAGCTACTACATCCGCAACACCTTCTCCGGCTCGAGGCACTCCAGCACCCAGAGGGTGTGCTGCAGCTAGGGGCGGTGCACAATGTTCGGGAAGACTCAACCATTTCTATGTTATGAGTGGTTGCCAGAGTTCAGAGGCTTCTCCATATGTTGTAAGAGGCATATTGACTGTCCAATCTCACGATATATATTCTCTTATTGATCCCGGTTCCACTTTGTCGTATGTCACTCCTTATGTTTTTATGGAATTTGGGATAGAACCGAAACAACTTCATGAGCAGTTCTTTGTATCTACTCTAGTTGGTGAGCTATTATGGTTGTACGGGTTTATAGGGATTATGTTGTCACGGTGTGTGGTCGGAACACCACGGCCGATCTTATTGAATTGGGGATGTAATAATGGGGATGGACTGGCTTTATTCATATTTTGCCTAGCTTGATTGTCGAACGAAAACCGTTAGGTTTGAATTTCTAAATGAGCTGATTATTGAATGGAAGGGGGATGATGTGGTGCCAAAGGGTAGGTTTATTTCTTACCTTAAGTCCATGAAGATAATCAACAAGGGGTGTATTTACCATTTGGTCCGGGTTACGAACACCGATGCTGAGGCACCTACACTTGAGTCTGTGCCTGTTGTGAATGAATTTCTGGAGGTTTTTCCTGATTAGCTCCGTGGGATTCCACCAGATAGGGTGATTGATTTTGGAATTGATGTGATGCCAGGCACGCAGCCTATATCCATTCCACCCTACAGAATGGCACCAGCAGAATTGAAGGAACTTAAGGAGCAACTGAAGGACTTGTTAGAGAACAGTTGTTTTCATGATTTGACCCTCATTCGAGGACGAATAATCTTAAGTGGGGGAGGATTTAAGGCCCCGTAAAATAATTTCACCTAGAACTCGTGGTTTCGTGATGCCAAGGTAGACTTATGGGTTGAATAGTACATAGGGGAATTGAAGAAATGTTTTTTTTGCAGAGCAGGGCAATTCTGCGGTCGTCTATATGGCCGCAGAATCACTTTGTGGGCCGTAGACTAGCCACAGAGTGCAACAGAAAAATGGCCAATTTTGGAGGGTTGTTTCCCCCCCGTAAAATAATGTTTTCATAGGTCACACAATCCATTGGAGACCCAGCACGAAGTTATCCGGAGGGAAATTCTGCGACGCATTATGCGACCGAAGAGCAGGTTTGCGAACCGCAGACCTGACCCGAGCAGTCCAGTTCTTAACATCACTTCTGCGGTCCATTTTGCGGACCGCACACCCATTCTGTGGTCCACTCTGCTACCGCATAATTGTGTTCATAGCATCCATTTTATGGTTTTTATAACCCGACCCTATTTCGATATATAGACGTTAAGGACCATTTGTAAAGTCAAAATCTGCTATTTCTAGAGAGAGGACGTGATATAGAGTGAGAGGAGAAGTCCCTCAGCTAATTGCTCATCAATCCTTGCTAAAACGTTGGAGAATTCACAAGGAATACTCACAAGGTCTTTCTCTAGGATGTAAGGTTCCTTACCCTAGTTTCAATTTTGAGTTTGGTGTAGAAGATTGTTAATGGGAAGTTTTATTCTTGGGCGTGAGAGTGGTATTCATGCATGCATGTGCTATCAAGGTTTGTGAGAAGGTTGTTGAGCTCAAATGGGTAGAATTTGGGTTGTGAGATTGAAGGAACTCACCATAGGTGGACATTGATATCATAATGTCCACCTATTGTTTGTTAAAATGCTCAAATAAGCTGAACTCGTGAACTTCTTCCTAATTTGTGTTCAAATTTGTTATATTTCTAAATAGATCGAAGTTGCTAAGACTTTCTGGAACATTGTAGTAATTCAAGGAAACGTAAACAAGGTATATAGGCTATACTTCTCTCTTAGAATTTAATCCCACGATGTTATTGTAAGTCCCGAGTTGTTTACTATAAATTGGCTATTCCGAATAAGCTTGGTGTCGAAAGATATATATATATATATATATATATATATATATATATATATATATATATGTTCAAAATATGCTCCGCATATTCTTATCATATTATGTTATTCTTCGGGAGTGTGTTCAAAGTATTAAAATGTTGTGACTTCATTTCGAGCTCAAATGAAAGCTATTATGCCAAATTGTATAAGAAATCTCTATGTGCCTAAGACTCTTATTTTCTCACATGCATATTTAAAGTCTTAATTTGAAAAGCCTTATTGTTAGTGATCCATGATGATATTTGAAAGTGAAAGAAGAGAGTATGAAATATGATGTGCGACCAATGTAAGGCCCCGTGAAAGTTCACCTAGAACCCTAGATTTTTGTGGTACCAAGGTAAGCTAATATGTTTGGGGTTCCTCAATGCATCGAGGAGTTGAAGCAGATTTGGAATGGAGGTTCTGCGGTCCATTATGCGCAGATCGGGCGCAGAGTGAAGCGGAAAAATTTGCTAATTTTGAGGACCATTATACGACCCATTATGCGGTCGTAGAACCGCTTTGAGGGTCGCAGATCCCATCGCAGAACCAGCAAGAGAAAGTTTGAATGGAGGTTCTGCGGTCCATTATGCAACTGCAGAATTGGTCTGTGGACCGCAGACCTATCGCAGAGTGAAGTAGAAACGCCCAGTTCTGGACGGCCATTATGCGGTCCATTTTGCGAACCGTAGATCTGCTTTGGGGCTTCATCTTTATAGTTTTATAACCCAACCCCCATTCAATTTATCTAGCCTGAGGGTTCATATTTCGGTGAGAGCCTGACATTTCAGAGAGAGGAGTGAGCTATCCTGGAGAGAGACATGGGAGGACTAAGGACTTTACTAATCTACTTTTATCAAACTGTAACGACCCAACTGGTCGTTTTGAGCATTTGCACTTTTTCTCGATAGCTTGAGGGCTCAAGTATCTCCGTATGATGTATTATGATTTGCGTAAATTGTCGGTGTTGATTTCCAAGTTATCCAGAATCGATTTGGAATAATGAACTTCAAGTTTTAAGCTCTAAGTTGGAAGAGTTGACCAAGTTTTACCTTTTAGCATTGAATATCGGAATGGAGTTTCGTTAGTTCCATTAGCTCTGTTGGGTGATTGTGGAGTTAGGAGCGCGTTCGGATTGTAATTTGGAGGTCCGTAGTTGAATTAGTCTTGAAATGGCAGAAGTTGGATTTCTTTGGAAGTTTGATGGGAGTGGACCTTTTGATATCGAGGTCGGATTCCGATTACGGAAGTTGGAGTAGGTCCATAATGTCAAATGTGAAGTGTCTACAAGAGTTGGTGCCATTTGGAGTTGATTTGATATGGTTCGAACGCTCGGTTGCGATTCTAAAGGTTCTTGAAGTTTACTTTGATCTTCATGTGTTTTGGCGTCCGATTCGTAATTCTAGAGGTTATATTTGATGTTTTGATCGCTTGATCGAGTTCGTGTTATGTTTTTAGACTTGTGTGAGTGTTTGGTTTGGAGCCTCGGGGGCTCGGGTGAGTTTTGGATTAGCTTCGGAGTGTTTTGGTAAGAACCTTGAGTGTTGTTCTGGTTTCATTTCATTTGCTATGTTTTGGTCGCAAATGCGACTACCGTATTTGTGAGGTAGTGTTCACATTTGTGAACCATGGTTGCTGGGGACTGGATCGCATTTGCGATGGAGTTATTGCTTTTGCAAAGCCTGAAGAGTTTCGCATTTGTGCACTCAGTATTGCATTTGCGATGAAGGCCTGGTCTGTCAGGGGTCGCATTTGCAATATTCTATCCGCATTTGCGGAGGTCTGCAAACCCTTTGTCGCAAAAAGCGACATCTGCAGCCTGCTAAATGCTGAGAATTCCGAGACTTAGCTTCATTTTCTTATATTTTGAACTCTAGCTTCGATGGGAGGCGATTTTGTGAAGTGATTTTCATACCAAATCATTGGGTAAGTAGCTCTAATCAATTCTCAACTACATTGCATGATTTTACATAAGATCTAACATCAAAATCATGAGAATTTAGGAAAAAAATTGGGGAACTTCTTATTACTTTAAAAAATAAAAATTTAAGATTTGAGAGTCGAATAGGACTCGGATTTGGAAACAAAAGACATATTTGGACTCGTGAGGCTATGGGTAGTCAAGACCTACCCTTGGACCCGGTTTTCGACCAAGCAAGCCCGTGGGTTGACTTTTGTTAACTTTTTAGAAATTGTATAAAAATGAAAGCTTTATTAAGTGAAATGGTTTCCCTTGCATTGTGTGATATATTTAATTCGTCTTTGGCTAGATTGAGCCGAGCGGAGGTGAATTCGTAAAGGAAAAAGCTAAATTGAGTATTGAGTTAGCCGAATTGAGGTAAGTGTCTTGCCTAACTTTGTTGAGCAATTTTTCCTACTATTTGACATTGTTTGCTACATGCGGGGGTGATACATATATGAGCTGACGAGCATATATGTATGTGCCAAGGTTAACCATGCTCGGGGGTAAATTATGTTATAAATTGTGTCTTGTAGAATCACGTGACCATCTTGCCTCACGCCTTCCTTAACTCCTAGATACTAAGAACATAGTATTAAATATTAGAACTATGACTTAGCTTATTATAACTTGGTCAAAATTGGCGGAATACTGAGAATACATTGGTGTGTTTAATTCGGTCATCAATATGCATAATCATTAATACATTGCTACGACCGATATTCTTGACATACTAGATTCTATACTTGTGTTGTAGATCATTTGTGAGATTTGTTGTAATACTTGAATAATAAGATTCTTGAGGGTTTACTGAACTATTGTTGGCTTGGAAAGTTGTGATTGGGATTCATTTCGAATATTCGTTTAAACACTCTCCTTGACGTTATTGATGCTTCCTACCTTTTTTGCCATTGATATACATATGTTTGGTAAGGAAGAGTGTAAAGCACGAAGGGTGATGCCTTGTCTTTATTTATACATTATCATGTGAGGGAGAGTGTAAATCATGAAGGGTGATGACATGCCATATTATTGAGAGTAAAAGCACGAAGGGTAATGCCGTGCCATATTATTGAGAGTAATTGCACGAAGGGTGATGCCGTGTCATATTATTGAGAGTAAAAGCACGAAAGGTGATGCCGTGCCATATTATTGGGAGTAAAAGAACGAAGGGTGATGTCGTGCCATATCATTTGTGAGGAAAAGAATGAAGGGTGATATCATTCTATGTTACGTGAGTGTAAAGTACGAAGGGTTATGCCGAGCCATTTCTTTTTATATTATAATGCTTTAAATTATCAAGAGTTCATGGCACGATAGGTGTTTCCGTGCAAGTGAGGATGAGGGACATGCATTATGTTGTGATATATTTCCTTTGTGTATACGTTCATGCCGTTACATTGAGCTATTATTGTTGTATTTATGGTTCTTATGTGACTTGTCGTTAATGCCATGTTCTTGTTCTTTACCTTATTTGTTATTGTTTCGCTCGTGCCTTTTACTTTCTAAAATTGCAAATACCAAGCCTACATCCTGCTGTCATAATTATATCGTTGTCGTATCTATTTTTGTTGCACTTAGTACATGCCTTCTACCATGTTAGTCATTCATGCTTCTACTTGTTAACGCATAAAGATCATGTGTTCCCCTCTTATTCATTATATTTGTATTTATGCCTCCACCATGCTAGTTAGTTGAAGTTACATTCCTTTTCCTGATTGTTTTCATCACCTCTATGCTTTCTCCCTAGTCTGTTACTGATGCCCTTATGTACATTCTTGTTCATTATTGCTACTTGCATATTTCCTACTTTTGCATTACTGTTATCGGCATTTTTGCCATCAGGTTGGTACTGTTGTATGCATATTTGGTGAGGATGAGATAAATGCACGAAGGGTGTTGCGGTGCAATTGACTTGATATCAGAGTATATTCCTTACGTTATGAAAGTTATGGGGTGACTATTGTGGTTTATTGGTTTCGCTCTAAGGAAAAGATTGGTTGAGATATTGAAAACTATTGAATTGTGATCTCTTCTGGTGCTCTGTTATTGTTTTGTACATTTGTTTCATGTACTCTATACTGTTATACTATAGTATAGTTCTGTTGCCAGATTTCAGTACAGATTGTTTTAGTGAGCATCTTTTTACTAAAAAGCCTCGTCACTACTTCGACGAGGTTTGACAAAATACTTACTGGGTAAATGGGATCGGTTGTACTCATACTACACTTCTGCACCTTGCGTGCAGACGTTTGGAACGAAGCTGCTGGTGATGTCGGGAGCTGACCCTGAAGATGTTCGTGCATTCCGAATATAGCTGCCACTTGTTGTTGGTGGCTTTAGATTTTATTAATCTGTTTATGTAGTTTTCAAACAGCTCGTGTAATTATTTGTATCAGCTTTGTAAATTCTAAGTCTTAGAAGCTCATGATTTGTACCACTAGTTCTTGGGTTAATTTGTAAATGTTCAGATAATTCTTCATTATTTTCCTACAAATTTCATTTGGATTGTATTGACTGTTAGTTGGCTTTCCTAGCGGGTCGAGTTAGGTTCCATCACGACTTGTGATTTTTGGGTCATGACAAGTTGGTATCAGAGCACTAGGTTCATAGGTTCTATGAGTCATGAGAAAGTATATAGTTTAGTCTTACGGATAGGTATGATGACGTTCATACCTATCTTCGAGAGGCTGCAGGGCATTTAGGCTAAACTTCCTATCTTTCTTTCCTTATCGTGCGACATTTATTCAGGTTAAAGTGTAACTCTTTGAATTCCGTCCACGCATTTTTATGCGCATGTCAGCGCTCGATATCGGCTGTGCATCGATGACTTGTGACTCCATGGATGAGGTGCGAGATGTGATTTCTGTGTGCTGATGATGGGTCAGTCTGGAGGACATGAGGCCGGGTTTTGACTGCAGCTTGAGAACGGGAATTTCGGTTGTGTGTGCATGTGCCTTTGGGCTTATACATTTGGTAGTGTCCTTATGAGTGGAATTTATGGTCGGCGAGTGGTTGAATGTCTAAATGATGAGTAGGATGTGACTGCGGGCTGTGTTCAGATGACCTGAATGTGAAGAGAAGAGTTTGCTTGAGGCGTATAAAGGACTGATAGGTGCTTGGTTTCTTTCTCGATGTGATGTGTAGTCTCGAGTTATGAGTGTGTTGAAAGGTTTTCCATTTTGTTTAATTGTGAAACTGATTTTATTCCCATGCCTTATTGATGAGTTCAGACTCAGGAAGATTAAGTGGTGGCATAGTAGCTGTGGCTAGAGTTTAAGATTTAAATTTGATGGTGTCCAAACTCGTGGTATTTCTATATCATTTTGGATTATGCATTTCTGTATCAAGAAGACTAAGTGGTGGAGGAAACGACTTTAGATTCATAGAAGGTCTCTTCAGAGTAAGTGTCTCGGTTGTGGTACTTTGGGGTGCTAAGAGGGAATGCAGCAGCTTATGGGCCTTAGGGCGGTGTGGTTTTTATGCTAGAATCTCTTATGGCGAGCTTTGGGGGGTAAGAATCATGGTGTTCTCGCGGGGAGGGGTATCAACTTAAGGGTAATTTGGAAGGAACTCGGAGGAAACAGGGTGGTTGGATAGTAAATTGGATCAACACGGTAATGATATGATCGGTTCTTTGGGTACTTATGATGTGGTGGGACTCCACAGGTGTTTCGTGGAAATGCTCATGGAGTTTTGGCAACTGTGTGGCTTGGTTGAGTTAGAGGGATTCGGTTTTGATAGCTTGGTTATGTGCAAACGGATTCCAAAGGGTTCTTAATGATTTCTATCATGGTTCGAGGTGAATATTTCCTACTGGTGTGAGGAACATGTTACGTATTGGGATTTCCTCCTCGACGAGATCAAATATAAGGTTTCTAACTGATCGAGATTGAGTTTTGCATGTGTAGGTTCATGGTTCCGTTTTGAAGGGAAGGTCATGAATTCTTAGACAGCACGGACGATTTTAGATGTCTAGATGGATTCTATCACTACTTGGTGTTCCCTGAGAAGGGTGTGCATTTCAGAAGATGCATTGTGTTTTGACTTACGGATGCAACATTGATATTATGGTGCTCGCCTGGTTAGTTGACTCTTGTGATTCAGATTTTGTTATGTGGCACAGAAGAATTATAGAAGTATTCCTTGTGGGATGATTGTATACAAGAGACGTGTTAGACATTTGGGCGGTGGAGTTGGGATCAGGTAGGATGATTCATGTGTTTAATGGATTTGGAGACTTGGAGTTCTTAGAAGCAGATTGTTTCGTGTATGTGGACTTTTGGAGGGCTATTTGTTCGTTTGGGGATGATCGGAGTTGATTTGGGGGCCCATTAGTAGGCCTAATGAATATGTGTATTCTGTATAAGATCGGATTTGATTGCTCCTGCGCAGCTGTTACCACAGGTATATCGTCGGGCGGAATAGATGCCATTCAAACCTTGGTCTGTGTTATGTGCTCCCCTCTTATGCTATGACGGGTTGTGAGGGTTATATAGTTCTTCGTACGCATATTGTAATTCAGTTTAGGCCTCATGGCGCTATGGGCGAGATGGCCTTCGTGATGTTGATTTTCTTATTGCACCATAGTTGTGCTTCTCCTTCTCAGTATTGTGTGTTCCTAATAATTTTTACCACAGTTATATTTTGTGCACTTTATTGTGTTTGATATTGACACACATGTGATCAGTGAGCCCGAGTATTATGGCTCGATGGGTACCCTTTGTGGATTGATATGATGGGATCGGGTTGCACGCCGCAACAGTACTGTGATGAAATGTAACTCCTGATGCTTACTTCGTGTAGTTTTGCTTCCACCTTGTTGAAAATAGTTCATAGGAAAATGCTAAAATTTCCTTGCCTGCTTAACTTGTTTAGTAGTCTTCTTATTTAACTCTCTTACTATTATATGTCATGTTCGAATTATTATATGTTGGTGTTCGGGACCGTGTTATGTAGGGTTCCATATGATTATTGTTGATACTTGTCGGTGGGGCTGCTTGTATTGGCGGAGATGAGGTTTCTAGACTTGAGATTTGCACTATTGTATTAGGGAGGAAGGTTTGGAAGAATAATAGCATATTTTGATGAGGATTTGGGCAATGGCCCTGGTCGGACGAGTGAGTTTCTTGGCTTATTGACCAGATGAGTGGTTAAGAGCTTATGCGTGTTTCTTTCATCATCGGCCGTGTATGAAGGTTTTGAATGAGGCTCTAATAGATATGAGGTTTGCCACCGACACCAGATTTGTTTTTGGGCAGTAATAGTAGTCAGCAGCTCCTGCTGTGAGTGTCTGAGTGATGGGCTGTACCATGTGATTATATCTTGGGGTTATGGTTATAACCTAATGCAGCTTGTTCAGGCTAATACACTGTGTAGATGTGAGATTCGGGTCTTGTAATGAATTCGGGATGTTAGGGATTGGGTTCTAAGGTATAAGGACCAAGGTTGAAGTAAGGATCTCTAGTTATGTTACGTTGGCAGGCTTATATGGAGCAGGGTGATGTGGGATCACCCCCGGGTATCTGCATAGTAAGGTTACACCGTGATTTGATAGCTTTGAAATGACTCCTGGCACGTTCGTGGACGAACGTATGTTTAAGTGGTGGAGGATGTAACAACCCGACTAGTCAGTTTGAGCATTTGCATTTTTTCTTGGCAGTTTGAGGGCTCGATTATCTCCGCATGATGTATTATCATTTGCGTAAATTGTCGGTGTTGGTTTCCAAGTTATCTGGAATCGATTTGGAAGAATGAACTTCAAGATTTAAGCTCTAAGTTGGAAGAGTTGACCAAGTTTGACCTTTTAGCATTGGATCTCTGAATGGAGTTTCGTTAGTTACGCTAGCTCTGTTGGGTGATTTTGGACTAAGGAGCGCATCCGGATTGTAATTTGGAGGTCCGTAGTCGAATTAGTCTTGAAATGGCTGAAGTTGGATTTTTTGGGAAGTTTGACGGGAGTGGAATTTTTGATATCGTGGTTGGATTTCGATTCCGGAAGTGGAGTAGGTCTTTAATGTCAAATGTGACGTGTCTACAAAATTTGGCGCCATTTGTAGTTGATTTGATATGGTTCGGATGCTCGGTTGCGATTCTAGAGGTTCTTGAAGTTTACTTTGATCTTCATGCGTTTTGGAGTCCGATTCGTGATTCTAGAGGTTAGTTTTGATATTTTGATCGTTCGATCAAGTTCGTGTTATGTTTTGATACTTGTGTGGGCATTTGGTTTGGAGGCTCGGGGGCTCGGGTGAGTTTCGGATTAGCTTCGGAGTGTTTTGGTAAGAACCTTGAGTGTTTTGGTCGCAAATGCGATTATCGCATTTGCGAGGCAGTGTTCGCATTTGTGAACCTGGGCTGCTGGGGACTGGATCGCATTTGCCATGAAGTTATCGCTTTTGCAAAGCTTGAAGCGTTTCGCATTTGCAAACTCTGTATCGCATTTGCGATGAAGGCCTGGTCTATCAGGGATCGCATTTGTGATGTTTGGTCCGCATTTGCGAACCCCTTGTCGCAAATGCGACATCTGCAGCCTGCTAAACGCTGAGAATTGCGAGACTTAGCTTCATTTTGTTATAGTTTGAACTCTAGCTTCGATGGGAGGCGATTTTGTGAAGGTATTTTCATACCAAATCATTGGGTAAGTACCTCTAATCAATTGCTAACTTCATTGAATGATTTTACATAAGATTTAACATCAAATGCATGAGAATTTAGGTAAAAATATGGGGATTTTGTCAATACTTTGAAAAATAAAAATTTAGGATTTGAGAGTTGAATAGGACTCGATTTTGGAAACAAAAGACGTATTTGGACTCGTGAGGCTCGGGGTAGTCAAGACCTACCCTTGGACTCGGGTTTTGATCGAGCGGGCCCAGGGGTTGACTTTTGTTCACTTTTTAGAAATTGTATAAAACTCAAAGATTTATGAATTGAAAGTGTTTCCCTTGCATTGTGTGATATATTTACGTCGTCTTTTGCTAGATTTAGCCGAGCGGAGGTGAATTTGTAAAGGAAAAAGCTAAATTGAGTATTGAGTTAGCCGAATTGAGGTAAGTATCTTGCCTAACTTTATTGAGGAATTTTTTCTACTATTTGACATTGTTTGCTACATGCGAGGGTGATACATATATGAGGTGACGAGCATATATGTATGTGCCAAGGTTAACCATGCATGGGGGTAAATTATATTATAAATTGTGTCTTGTAGAATCACGTGACCCTCTTGCCTCATGCCTTACTTGACTCCTAGATACTAAGAACATAGTATTAAATGTTAGAACTACGACTTAGCTTATTCTAACTTGGTCAAATTTGACAGAATTCTGAGAATACATTGGTGTGTTTAATTCGGTCATCAATATGAATAATCATTAATACATTGCTACGACCGATATTCTTGAGATACTGGATTCTATACTTGTGTTGTAGATCATTTGTGAGATTTGTTAGAATACTTGAATAATAAGGTTCTTACGGGTTTATTGAACTATTGTTAGCTTGGAAAGCTGTGATTGCGATTCATTTGGAATATTCGTTTAAACACTCTCCTTGATGTTATTTATGCTTCCTGCCTTTTTTGTCATTGATATACATATGCTTGGTAAGGAAGAGTATAAAGAACGAAGGGTGATGCCGTGTCTTTGTTTATACATTATCATGTGAGGGAGAGTGTAAAGCACGAAGAAAAATAATGTGCCATATTATTGAGGGTAATAGCACGAAGGGTGATGCTGTGCCATATTATTAAGAGTAAAAGCACGAAGGGTGATGCCGTGTCATATTATTGAGAGTAAAAGCATGAAGGGTGATGCCATGCCATATCATTTGTGTGTAAAAGCACAAAGGGTGCTACCGTGCCATGTTATGTGAGTGTAAAGCACGAACTGTGATGCGGTGCCATTTCATTTATATTATCATGCTTTAAATTATCATGAGTTCATGGAACGATAGGTGTTTCCATACAGGTGAGGACGAGGGAAATGCATTATGTTGTGATATATTTCCTTTGTGTATACATTCATGCCGTTACATTGAGCTGTTATTGTTGTATTTATGGTTCTTATGTGACTTGTCGTTAATGCCCTATTCTTGTTCTTTACCTTATTTGTTATTGTGTCACTCATGCCTTCTACTTGCTAAACTTGCAAACACCATGCCTACTTCCTGCTGTCATAATTATAGCTTTGTCGTATCTATTTTGGTTGCACTTAGTACATGCCTTATACCGTGTTAGTCATTCATGCTTCTACTTGTTAACGCATAAAGATCGTGTGTTTCCCTCTTATTCATTATATTTGTATTTATGCCTCCACCATGCTAGTTAGTTGAAATGACATTCCTTTTCCTGATTGTTGCCATCACCTCTATGCATTCCGCCTAGTCTGTTACGGAAGCCCTTATAAACATTCTCGTTCATTATTGCTACGTGTGTATTTCCTACTCTGTCATCACTGTTATCGATATTTCTGCCATCCGGTTGGTACTGTTGTATGCATATTCTGTGAGGATGAGATAAATGCACGAAGGGTGTTGCCGTGCAATTGACTTGATATCAGAGTATATTCCTCACGTTATGAAAGTTATGGGGTGACTATTGTGGTTTATTTATTTCGCTCTCAGGAAACGATTAGTTGAGATATTGGAAACTATTGAATTGTGATCTCTTCTAGTGCTCTGTTATTGTTTTGTACATTTGTTTTATGTACTCTATACTGTTATACTATAGTATAGTTCTATTGCTAGGTTTCGGTACAGATTGTTTTTAGTGAGCATCTTTTTACTAAAAAGCCTCGTCACTACTTCGACGAGGTTAGACAAAATACTTACTGGGTACATGGGGTCGGTTGTACTCATACTACACTTCTGCACCTTGCGTGCAGACTTTTAGAACGAAGTTGCTGGTGATGTCGGGAGCTGACCCTGAAGTTGTTCGTGCATTCCGAATATAGCTGCCACTTATTGTTGGTGGCTTTAGATTTTTTTAATCTGTTTATGTAGTTTTAAAACAGATCGTGTAATTATTTGTATCAGCTTTGTAAATTCTAAGTCTTAGAAGCTCATGATTTGTACCACTAGTTCTAGGGTTAATTTGTTATTGTTCAGATAATTCTTCATTACTTCCCTACAAATTTCATTTGGATTGTATTGACTATTAGTTAGCATACCTAGCGGGTCGAGTTAGGTTCCATCACGACTTGTGATTTTTATATCGTGACAAGTTGGTATCAGAGCACTAGGTTCATATGTTCTATTAGTCATGAGCAAGTGTGTAGTAGAGTCTTGCGGATCGGTATGATGACGTCCATACCTATCTTCGAGAGGCTGCAGGGCATTTAGGATAAACTTCCCATCTTTCTTTCCTAATCTTGCGACGTTGATTCATCTTAAAGCGTAACTCTATGAATTCCCTCTACGCATTTGTATGCGCATGTGAGCGTTCGGTATCGACTGTGCATTGACGACTTGTGACTCTATGGATGAGGTGCGAGATGCGATTTCTGTGTGCTGATGATGGTTCAGTCTGGAGGACTTGAGGCCGGGTTTTGACTATAGTTTAAGCACGGCAATTTCGGTTTTGTGTGCAGGTGCCTTTGGGCCTATACGTTCGGTAGTGTCCTTATGAGTGGAATTTATTATCAGTGAGTGGTTGGATGACTAAATGATGAGTACGATGTGACTGTGGGCTATGTTCAGATGACCTGAATGTGAAGAGAAGAGTTTGCTTGAGGCGTAAAAAGGCCTGATAGGTGCTTGGTTTCTTTCTCGATGTGACGTGTAGTCTCGAGTTATGAGTATGTTGAAAGGTTTTCCATTTTGTTTAATTGTGGAACTGATTTGATTCTCATGCCTTATTGATGAGTTCAGACTCAGGAAGATTAAGTGGTGGCATAATAGTTGTGGCTAGAGTTTAAGATTTAAATTGGATGGTGTCGAAGCTCGTGATATTTCTATATCATTCTGGATTATGCATTTCACTATCAGGAAGACTAAGTGGTGGAGGAAACGACTTTAGATTCACAGAAGGTCTCTTCAGGGTTAGTGTCTCGGTTGTGGTACTTTGGGGTGCTATGAGGGAATGCAAAGGCTTATGGGCCTTAGGGCGGTGTGGTGTTTATGCTAGAATCTCTTATGGCGAGCTTTGGGGTAAGTCCATGGTGTTCTCGCAAGGAAAGTTATCAACGTGAGCGTAATTTGGAAGGAACTCAGAAGAAATAGGGTGGTTGGATAGTAAATTGGATCAACACGGTAATGATATGATCAGTTGTTTGGATACTTATGATATGGTGGGTCTCCATAGGTGTTTCATGGCAATGCTCATGGGTTTTGGACAATTACGTGGCTTGGTTGAGTTAGAGGGATTCGGTTCTGATAGCTTGATTATGTGCAAACGGATTTCAAAGGGTTCTCGATGATTTCTATCATGGTTCGAGGTGAGTATTTCTTATTGGTGTGAGGAACGTGTGGCGTATTGGGATTTCCTCCTGTACGAGATCAAATAGAAGGTTTCTGACTGATCGGGATTGAGTTTTGCATGTGTAGGGTTACAGTTCAATTTTGAAGGGAAGGTCATGAATTCTTAGACAGCACGGAGGATTTCAGATGTCTAGATGGATGTTATCACTACTTAGTGTTGCCTGAGAAGGGTATGCATTTCAGAAGACGCATTGTGTTTTTGACTTACGGATGCAACATTGATATTGCGATGCTCGCCTGGTTAGTTGACTTTTGAGATTCAAATTATGTTATGTGGCACAGAAGAAGTATAGAAGTATTCCTCGTGGGATGATTTTATATGAGAGATGTGTTAGAAATTTAGGCGGTGGAGTTGGGATCAGGTAGGATGATTCGTGTGCTCTGTGGATTTGAAGACTTGGAGTTCTCAGGGCAAATTGTTTCGTGGTTGTGGACTTTTGGAGGGCTATGTATTCGTTCGGGGATGACCAGAGTTGATTTGGGGGCCCTTGGTAGGCCCAATGAAGATGTGTATTCGGTATCGGATCGGATTTGATTGCTCATGCGCAACTGTTACCACAGGTATATCGTTGGGCAAAATAGATGTCATTCACACATTGGTCTGTGTTATGTGCCTCTCTCTTATGCTATGACGGTTTGTGAGGATTACATGGTTCTTCGTACGCATATTGTAATTAAGTTTTGGCCTCATGGCACTATGGGCGAGATGTGGCCTCCATGATGTTGTTCTGGTTTCATCGCATTTGCGATGTTTTGGATGCAAATGCGACTACCGCATTTGCGAGGCAGTGTTCGCATTTGCGAACCTGGGCTACTGGGTACTCCATATCATTTGCGATAAAGTTATCGCTTTTGCGAAGCCTGAAGAGTTTCGCATTTGCAAACTTTGTATCACATTTGCGATGAAGGCCTAGTCTGTCAGGGCTCACATTTGCGATGTTTTGTCTGCATTTTCGGAGGTCGCATTTACGAATCCCTTGTTGCAAATGCGACATCTGCAGCTTGTTAAATGCTGAGAATTTCGAGACTTAGCTTCATTTTGTTATATTTTGAACTCTAGCTTCGATGGGAGGCGATTATGTGAAGGGATTTTCCTACCAAATCATTGGGTAAGTACCTCTAATCAATTCTCAACTACATTTCATGATTTTACATAAGTTTTAACATCAAAATCATGAGAATTTAGGGGAAAATATGGAGATTTTGTCAATACTATGAAAAATGAAAATTTAGGATTTGAGAGTCGAATAGGACTCGGATTTGGTAACAAAAGACGTATTTAGACTCGCGACGCTATGGGTAGTCAAAACCTACCCTTGGACCCGGGTTTCGACCGGGCAGCCGGGGGTTGACTTTTGTTGACTTTTTAGAAATTGTATAAAAATCAAAGCTTTATTAATTGTAATTGTTTCCCTTTCATTATGTGATACATTTAAGTCGTTTTTGGCTAAATTGAGCCGAGCGGAGGTGAATTTGTAAAGGAAAACACTAAATTGAGTATTGAGTTAGCCGAATTGAGGTAAGTGTCTTGCCTAACTTTGTTGAGAAATTTTTCCTACTATTTGACATTGTTTGCTACATGCGGGGGTGATACATATATGAGGTGACGAGCATATATGCATGTGCCAAGGTTAACCATGTAAATTATGTCATAAATTGTATCTTGTAGAATCACGTGACCCTCTTGCCTCATGCCTTGCTCGACTCCTAGATACTAAGAACATAGTATTAAATGTTAGAACTTCGACTTAACATATTATAACTTAGTCAAATTTGACGGAATTCTGAGAATACATTGGTGTGTTTAATTCGGTCATCAATATGCATAATCATTAATACATTGCTACGGCCGATATTCTTGAGATACTAGATTCTATACTTGTGTTGTAGATCATTTGTGAGATTTGTTGGAATACTTGAATAATAAGGTTCTTGCGGGTTTATTGAACAATTTTTGGCTTGGAAAGTTGTGATTGGGATTCATTTGGAATATTCGTTTAAACACTCTCCTTGACGTTATTTATGCTTCCTGCCTTGTGTGATATTGATATACATATGCTTGGTAAGGAAGAGTATAAAGCTCGAAGGGTGATGCCGTATCTTTGTTTATACATTATCATGTGAGGGAGAATGTAAAGCACGAAGGGTGATGCTGTGCCATATTATTGAGAGTAAAAGCACGAAGGGTGATGCTGTGCCATATTATTGATATTAAAAGCACGAAGGATGATGTCGTGCCATATTATTGAGAGAAAAAGCACGAAGGGTGATGTCGTGCCATATTATTTGTGAGTAAAAGCATGAAGGGTGATGCCATACAATGTTATGTGAGTGTAAAACATGAAGGGTGATGCCGTGCAATTTCATTTATATTATCATGCTTTAAATTATCATGAGTTCATGGCACGATGGGTGTTTTTGTACAGGTAAGGATGAGGGACATGCATTATGTTGTGATGTCTTTCCTTTGTGTATACATTCATGCTGTTACATTGAGCTGTTATTGTTGTATTTATGGTTCTTATGCGAGTTGTCGTTAATGCCATGTTCTTTTTTTTTACCTTATTTGTCAATGTGTCACTCATGCATTCTACTTTCTAAACTTGCAAATACCATGCCTACCTCCTTCTGTCATAATTATATCTTTGTCGTATCTATTTTGGATGCACTTAGTACATGCCTTCTACCATGTTAGTCATTCATGCTTCTACTTGTTAAAGCATAAAGATCATGTGTTCCCCTCTTATTCGTTATATTTGTTTTTATGCCTCCACCATGCTAGTTAGTTGAAGTTACATTCCTTTTCCTGATTGTTGTCATCCTCTCTATGCTTTCTGCCTAGTATGTTACTGATGCTCTTATGTACATTCTCATTCATTATTGCTACTTGCGTATTTCCTACTTTCTCATTATTGTTATCGGCATTTCTTCCATCTGGTTGGTACTGTTGTATGCATATTTTGTGAGGATGAGATAAATGCATAAAGGGTGTTACCGTGCAATTGACTTGATATCAGAGTATATTCCTCACGTTTTGAAAGTTATGGGGTGACTATTGTGGTTTATTGGTTTCGCTATAAGGAAACGATTGGTTGAAATATGGGAAACTGTTGAATTGTGATCTCTTCTAGTACTCTATTATTGTTTTGTACATTCGTTTTGTGTACTCTATACTGTTATACTGTAGTATAGTTCTATTGCTAGATTTCGGTACAGATTTTTATTAGTGAGCATATTTTTACTAAAAAGCCTCGTCACTACTTCGACGAGGTTTGACAAAGTACTTACTGGGTACATGGGGTCAGTTGCACTCATACTATACTTCTGCACCTTGCGTGCAGACTTTTGGAGCGGAGCTGCTGGTGATGTCGGGAGCAGACCCTAAAGATGTTCGTGCATTTCGGATATAGCTTCCACTTGTCCTTGGTGGCTTTAGATTTTGTTAATCTGTTTATGTAGCTTTCAAACAGATCGTGTAATTATTTGTATAAACTTTGTAAATTCTAAGTCTTAGAAGCTCATGATTTGTATCACCAGTTTTTGGGTTAATTTGTAAAAGTTCAGATAATTCTTCATTATTTTCCTACAAATTTCATTTGGATTATATTGATTGTTAGTTGGCTTATGTAGCGGGTCGAGTTAGGTGACATCACGACTAGTGATTTTTGGGTCGTGCCAATAACCTTGGAATTTCATCAAAAGAAACTTGCTAGGGCTTCAAAAAGGTAAGAATTTCGTCCCCCAATTCTTCAATTTCGGGTTTGGATTGATTATGGGTGATGAGGGTAGATTGTATCACATGTATGAGCTAATAGAGACTGTGGAGAAGTTGTTGAACAATCTTGGGTGGTGGTGTTGTTGAATTAGTCAAGGGAAAGGTCGGATCATATTTGTAACAACCCTTGCCATGTGAATTCCTCTAATAGTACTTGTAATTATCTCCTCCTCTATAGATTCGCATCGTTAGGAGTTTTGGGACATTATTGTTACACTACGAAAAGCTTTTTCGAGGTATGAAGGCTAAACTCTTTTCTGGTATTGGAATTCCCTTATTCTTACAAAACTCAATCATGTGAAGTCCGAATATGGAACGCTATTGATGTGGGATATTCAAACTAGTAAAATTGATTCTCGATTGGCATGTCGTGCTAGAACCCTCGTGTGTTAATGGTTCTCTATTTTTGACTTAATTATGTTATACCCCTTTTGGGAAGAAAGTCTTGTATGAAATCAGTGTGATTAAAAACTTATTTCTCATATGATGAAACCTTATGAACTTACACTTGCTAAGGCCAAAGGTGCCAAATGGTCGATTAGAAGAGAACTCTTTTGTAAAAACTATTATCGTTTTAGGTATCCGAAGTGTGGCATTGTGAATACACCTCCACCAGCATACATTGGGGTGAGGCGGTGGGGCTGCTTTATGTGGAGTTGTGGTATTGTGAATACACCTCCACCCGCATACATTGGGGTGAGGTGGCAGGGCCGCTTTGTATAGAGTTCTGGTATTGTGATTGCACCTCCACCCACATGCATTCGTGTGAGGCGGCATCGCCGTTTTGTGTAGAGTTGTGGTATTATGAATATACCTCCACCCGCATACATTTGGATGAGGTAGCAGGGCCGCTTTGTGTAGAGTTGTGGTATTGTGATTATACCTCCACCCGCACACATTGGGGTGAGGTGGTAGGGCCGCTTTGTGTAGAGTTCTGGTATTGTGATTGCACCTCCACCCGCATACATTCGTGTAAGCCGGCATGGCCACTTTGTGTAAAGGTGGTTGCAGAGGACCCCCTATTTAAAACTTTATAAATGTTATTGAAAGCTCTTAATAAATTTGCTATGGCTTTAACGGCTATCTAAGACTTTTATTGTTACCATGATTCATCATATTCATGTTGTATTTCCAAGTCCTTGCATAGGTGTTTGGTTTTCATACTAGTAGTTTTCGACATGTACTAATGTCCCTTTTTGCCTGGGGCTAATGGATGCAGGTGGTTTCGCATTGGAAGGCATTGACCAGTGATAGCGGTACACTTCTTCCTAGTTGACTTGGTGATCCCCACATCATTTTGGTCTAGTTCATCTTTTATTCCGTGTGTATTATGTTTTGAGGTATAGTGTGAGTTTTGTTCCCGGCACTATCATTGTACTCTTTTGTATCTTTTGTATTACATGTTCCACTTCAAACTACGAAAGTGTATGTATTTTGAGACTTTATAAATGAAGTAACTAATGGTGATGGAATTAGTGTTGTTCATGAATCCTCTTGGTGTTAATTAATGAAATTTATCTTCCCTTCATTTATGGGTGAGTTGGGTAGAAGAAAATCTAGAAGGCTTGCTCGGCCGGGTAATCTCGGTTGAGCACTGGTCGCGCTCCCCGATGCCGGGGCGTGATAGCTAATGTGCCAAGAATGATATTGTGTTATGGCCATTGATTCCAATAAAATGAATGATATTCAAAACATTACAGTTGAGGGGGGAGGGGTGTTTAGTGTTTCATACTAGTACTATTCCATATGTTCTAACGTCCCTTTTGCCGGGGGTGCTGCATCTTTAATGGAAGTAGGTGGTTCCACATCGAGCGACCTTAAGCAGTGATAGCAGTTCACCCTCTCCTCAGCGAACTTGGTGAGCCCCACTTCATTCTGAGGTCTTGTATCTCTTATCCCATGTATATAGCATTTTGAGATATAGTCGGAGCCTTTGTCGGTGCTGTTGTAACACTCTTTTGTTTCAGTTAGAGGCTCCGTAGACATAGTGTGGGTTGTATATTGGTGTTGGGAAAGTCAAACTAGAAATGTTGTATTTGTATCACATGTTCCACTTCAAACAATGAATGTGTAACGTCTTTTGAGACTTATAAATGAAGTGACAAATGGTATTGAAATTGTGCTGTTCACGTGACCTTCTTATTATATAATTAATGATACGCATCTTCACTTTATTCATGGGTGAGTTGGGTAGACGGCTTTGTGCAGGCTTGCTCGACCGGGGTATCTAAGTTGAGCGCCGGTCGGCTCCCAAAGGTCGGGCCGTGACACAGAAAGTCAACCCATGGTAAAACCTATGAGATTTCTAAACCTTCAAATTGCTAACTTTGCAAAAAAAGACAAATCATCCTAGGACCTCCAAAATCAAATCCGAGCATACGCCTAAGTCCAATTCACTTATAACTTAAGCTTTCGCCAAGGGAACTAAGTGTTTCAATTCACTCCAAAACCTTTCCGAAACCAAACCAACCATCTCCGCAAATCACAAAACCACAACTAAGCACACGGGAAGCATCAATGAGGAAATACGCTCAAATACACAAAACAATTGGGCGGGCCATTACATTCTCCCCCTCTTAAACAAACATTCATCCCTGAACAATTTTAGAGTCATACCTGAAGTTCCCAAAAGATGAGGATATTTGCTCTGCTTATCATGCTCGGTCTCCCAAGTTGCCTCTTCGACCGGTTTACCTCTCCACTGCATCTTCACCACTACAATATCTTTAAAACTGAGCTTCCAAACTTGCCAATAAACAATGTCCACCGACTCCTCCTCATAAGCGTTCCTTCCAACTGCACTGTACTGAAGTCCAAAATATAGGACTTATCTTTATGATACTTCCGAAGCTATGAAACATGGAATACTGAATGAACTCTCGAAAGACTAGGAGGAAAACATTGTCTATAAGCAACCTCGCCAACTCTCTCCAACACTTCAAAAGGTCCAATAAACCTCGAGCTCAACTTTTCCTTCTTCCCGAACTGCATGACACCCTTCCTGGGCGTAACTCTAAGAAGAACCTTCTCACCCTCCATGAAAGCCACATCACGAATCATTTGGTCCACAAAAATCTTTTGCCTGGATTGAGCTTTGTGAAGCCTCTCCTAAATCAACTTTACTATCACGTCCCAAAACTCTACCAAAGTCATGACGGTGCCTAACACTGCGTGCTAGGCATGCCAACATTAATCAAACAGGAACAAACTTAAATAGCAGAAATATATAATCTCAACAATAGAATAATTTTAAATAACTGAAGTCAATAGCAACAACGCAACTAAATCCACCCCATGATCCGGCATCAAGAAGTATATGAGCGTTACATAATTTAGATGCAGAGTCAAATCCAAAATGCAGAACTGTCTGAATGATAAAACAGTGATAAGATAAACAAGGCAAAATGAGACTTCAAGGTTCACATATGGAATTATCATCTATCTCGAATCTCCAAGGACTTGAAAGGGTACCACCTGCTAACGATCACCTCTCTCGGCAATACTTGGATCTGCACATAAACTGTTGAGTGTAGTGTGAGTACAACTGCCCCCATGTACTCAATAATTAACTGTAAGGCCCCGTAAATACTTTAGCTAAAACCCAGGTTTCGTAGTGCCACAGTAGGATTATGTGTTGACGAAGTGAAGGAATATATTTTGTAGAAAAAGACATTTCTGCAGCCCACTATGCGGCCGTGGAATCACTCTGCGGGCCGCCAAATGGCCGTAGAATGAAGTAGAAAACTGGGCAAAGTTTAGGTAATATTGTGCGGTCACTATGCGATCGCAAAACCATTTCGCAGACCGTGGAACCAGCATGAAAAGTTTTCGAAGGGAGGTTCTGCGGTGCATTATGCGACCGCAGAACAGGTCTGCGGACCGCATAATGGTCGCAGAGGGGGGCAGAATTGCCCAGTTCTGGAGGGCCATTTCGCAGCCTATTTTGCTGACTGCAAAAGCATTATACGGTCGCATATGCGACCACAGATCTTGTTTCGGAGCTTCAGTTTTTTGATTTTATAAACCCGACCCCATTCTTATAAAACAATGTTAAGGGTCATTTTAGAAGGTTCAAACTCACATTTAAGAGAGAGAGGAAGATGGTCTAGAGTGAGAAGGGGAGTTCTATGTCATTTGTTCATTAATCTTTGTTCAAACATTGAAGATTTCTCTAGGCTAACTCACAAGGTCTTCAACCACAAGGTAAGCTTCTACACCCTAACCCTTAATTTCGAAATTTAACTAAAAATAGGTAATTAGTTAAGCAATTCTTTGATGTGGGATTGTTTATTTTACATGCATGTACCATATAGGGTAGTGGGGAGATTGTTGAGCTCTTTTGGGTGAACTTTGGGTAGTGGGTTGAAATAATCCACCATAGGAGGACCTTAAAATCTTAATGCACACCTAGTGTTTGGTAAAATGCTCAAGTGAGCTAGAATTATGAATTCCTTGCTAATTTGTGTTAAATTTTTCTATATCACTTAATAGATCGAAGTGGCTACGATCTCCGGAACATTTTAGTAAATTAAAAGGCTCGAGGCAAGGTATGTTGGCTAAACTATTCTCTTAGAATTGAACCCCGCAATGTCCTTGTAAGTCTTGTGATGCTCTTTATAAAGGGAATTTTTGTCAAATAAGCCTTGTGTCGAAACAATCGTGCGTTCAATATGTATTCCAAAGATTCTTGTTATGTTGAGTTAATGTTTGAGAATGTGAATTGAGTATGGATTGTGTGTTACTATGTTATGATTTAAAAGCGTGAATTTTTATGAAAGCTATCATGTCAACTGTGTAAGAAGTCACATGTGCCTAAGACCCTAAAATTTCTCAAGTATGTGTTTAAAGTCTTAATTTGAAAGGTCTTGTTGTTGATTATCCATGATAATGATTGAAAGTAAAATAGTGAGCATGAAGTGAGAAATATGGCCAACGTGCCAAGAATGATATTGTGTTATGGCCAATGATGCCAATAAAATGAATGACGTTTAAAAGAATACGAATTGAGTGGTAAGTACTTTTAATAATAAATGCCTTGGGAGTATCGTTTAGACAATGAAGAAGGGTAGATCGAAACAACCTAACCCCGAAACTACATGTGTCGGTGTAGGAGTGAATGTGGGGCAAATCCCCGTGTTAATGTGATGAGACTGTTTCCCCTGATATTAGATGAGATTAGTGTGTTGAGATGTTTTCCCTTAAATGGGATGAGATTATTGCTAGCGAGATGTGATGTGATGTCGACCCACATGACATTGTGGTGAGACGGCTTAGCCGATCGGGCTGAGATCGGATGCCATGTCGCGCACATGGTGGTATTTTGAGTATACGTCTCGGGGTGAGACGGCTTAGCCGGTCGGGCTGAGATCGGACTCCGTGCTAAATCATGGTGGTGTACCGGTGCTAACGATCTCCTAACTTATATTACCGAATCCTATTTGAAATTTACTTTTCCCTTGACTTGACACCTTTATACTGTTTGAATCTCTTATTGATTTTATGTTTTATTCTCGGTTTACTGTTGCTCGTTTTATTGAGAGGGTGTTTAGTTTTACATACTAGTACTATTCGATATGTACTAACGTGTCTTTTGCTGGGGGCGCTGCATCTTTAATGGATGCAGGTGGTTCCATAGCAAGTAGCATTGACCAGTAATAGCAGCATACCCACTCCTTTGCTGGGTTGGTGAGCCCCTCTACACCTTGAGGTCCTATATCTTTTTATCCTTTGTACATAGTGTTTTGAGGTATAGCCGGTGCCTTGTTGCCGGCACTATCTTACCACTCTTTTGATACTGTTAGAGGCTCCGTAGACATAGTGTGGGTTGTATCTATTTTTGGGAAGGTTAAATAAAAATGTTGTAATCGTGTCACCTGTTCCACTTTAGCTATGATTGTACAATGTTCAGTTTTAAGGACTTGTTAATTACGTGACTAATGGAAAATAGACTAGTGTTGTTCACATGACTTCTTATTGACTTATTAATGAAATGTATTCTTCTCTTTATTCATGGGTGAATTGGGTAGAAGTTATTGTAAAGGCTTGCTTGACCAGGGTATCTAGGTTGAGCGTCGGTCGCTGTAACGACCCGACCGATTGTTTTGAGTATTACAGCCATATTCCCTCATTTACTGCTCAAATTATGCTTTACCGTTGTTATATGACTTGTCGGGGTAAATGGTTTGGCTCCGGTGAGGTCTTGGAATGAATGGGAACACTTAGTTCCAAAGTTTTAAACTTAAGTTGAAAAGGTTGGCTGGATGTCGACCTATGTGTAAACGACCCCGGAATAAAGTTTTGATGATTTCAACAGCTCTTTATGGTGATTTTGGACTTATGAGCGTATCAATAAAATTAATTGGAAGTCCGTAGTGAATTTAGGATTGAAATGGCTAAAATAGAAATTTAAGTTTGGAATTTTGATCCGGGAGTTGACTTTTTGATATCGGGGTCGGAATCCAGTTCTGAAAATGTTTTTAGGTCTGTTGTGTCATTTATGACTTGTATGCAAAATTTGAGGTTAATTGGACTTGATTTGATAGGTTTTGACATCGAATGTAGAAGTTGGAACTTTCTTTATTTCATTAAGCTTGAATTGGGGAATGATTCATGGTTCTAGAGTTGTTTGATGTGATTTGAAGTTTTGACTAAGTTCATATGATATTTTAGGACTAGTTGGTATGATTTGACGGGGTCCCGAGGGGCTTGGGTGTATTTTTGGATCATTAGTTGAGAAACTAGTAAAGTTAAGAAATTTGGGAGTTTGACCATGGTCAATATCGGGTAAAGACAACATCTTCTCATTGTTTTGAGTGCACGAGCAGGTCCGTAGCGTGTTTATAATTGGAATTCATATATGGTTTGTCTCCGGGAGGTTCCGGATGAGTTTTGGGGTGGTTTCGGATACTTTCGGAGAAGTTTGTGTTTGCTGGTTTATGGCGAGGTACTGTTCATTCGCAAGTGCGATGATTTTGGATTTTAGTGCAGTTTGCTATTGCGAACCATTTATCACAATGGCGAACATTGTTCATGCGAGGAACTGTTCATTCGCATATGCGATGTTTTTGTCCGCAAATACGAACTGGGCAGAAACATAAGGATTGAAAATCTGTCATTTCTTCATTTTCGATTGGGAT
Organism: Nicotiana otophora; assembly: GCA_000715115.1. Lineage (NCBI taxonomy): Eukaryota > Viridiplantae > Streptophyta > Magnoliopsida > Solanales > Solanaceae > Nicotiana > Nicotiana otophora. The sequence goes on along the minus strand of AWOL01S0036520.1, from coordinate 2,649 downwards.
TTTTAGAGCTCGGATTTTGGGCGATTTTGAGGATTTCTTCACGACTTCGACTATGGTAAGTGTTTTATACCTGAATGTGATTATATTTCATGATTTTATAGTTATGTTCATCAATTATTAGTGAATCAAATGGAAGAAATTGGGATTTTTACAAAATCTTTCAAAAAAAAAGGAATTTTAAGATTTGGAGGCCGAGTTGATGTCGGAATTTGGTCAATTTGGTATGATTGGACTCGTGGTTGAATGGGTGTTCATATTTTGTAACTTGTTTTGGGTTTTGAGATGTGGGCCCCACGGATAATTTTTGAGTTAAACTTCGGATTTTGTTGGAATATTAGTATTTTCATATGGAATAAATTCCAATAATCTGTATTGACTAAATCGAATTAATTATGACTATATATGAGGCTTTCGGAGACCAATTCGCGAGGCAAAGGCATAGCAGAGTAAAGAATTACACAATTTGAATAAGTAACATTTCTAAACTTGGTTTTGAGGGTATGAATCCCTGAATTTTGTATTATATCAATTGTTAGAGGTGACGCACATGCTAGGTGACGAGCGTGTGGGCGTACACCATAGAAATTGTGACATAAATAAATTCTGTGGAGTTGTAAAAAATTAAAGAATCATGTTATTATCCGAATATTCTCCATGTGTTAGAGAAATTGAGCTGAGACTCGTATTAAAGATCACGTTTAGGCTACGTGCCAAGATTTTGGGACCCATAGGGTCGTGTTGCTGTTGAATTTAATTAATATAAAATATACATTTCATACTCAGTCATGTTCATAAATTGTGAGGATATAAGGATCGGGGTTGCCCACCTGCGGCAGGCCATATCGGCTTTATATATATTATTATTCTATGGATCGGGGTTGCCCGCCTGCAGCAGGCCTTATAGGCATTATTATTATATGGATCGGGGCTACCCACCTGCAGCAGGCCATATCGGCTTTATATCACGCTCGGGCTGAAGGAGACCCTCCGGAGTCTGCACCACCCACAGTGAGTGTAGATGATTTATATACGGAATGGACTTCCCAAGGCATGGACTTGCCTTATTTATATTTGTGATGAATTTCCCTGGACATGGATTTTGTCCGAACCATTTACATTTGGGGATAAATTACCCCAGGGCTGGATTAGCCTTATACGGTACTGAGTGAATATATATATATATATATATATATATATATATATATATATATATATATAGGATGTAACATCCTTGGGATGGATTGGCCATAAGCAGTACCGAGTGATTAGTGACAAGTAGTAATGAGGTTTTTCCACTAAGATATCATATCCCTCGTATCATGCAGTATTGATCTATTTTACTTGTACTAAATTTAATTGTGGAACTTGAAAGCATGCCTATATTTATGTACTGTTATTTTTATATTGGACTGTACCTGTGGAG
>AWOL01S0036519.1:119423-142388 GCA_000715115.1 Nicotiana otophora | reverse complement strand
TATATACGTTAATCAAACAATAAAGTGATCATGTCTGCAATACCAATTACTTTCCATTAGTTACTTCATTTTAAAGTCTCAATTTCACATACATTTTTCATAATCTGAAGTAGAAATAGTAATTCAAACACAACATAACGAGTTTGACTTCCCCAGTACCCATGCACCACCCACATAGTGTCTACGGGGCCTCTAAAAGAAACAAAAGGAGTACAATGATAGTGCCTGCAACAAGTCCTTGTTTATACCTCACAACATGATAACAAAATGTACAAAAGATACATGACCCCGGAATAAGGTGGGGCTCACCAAGTCTGCTAGGAGGAAGGTGTATTGCTATTGCTGATCAACATTGCCTGTTATGGAACCACCTGCATCCATTTAAAGATGCAGCGCCCCCGGCAAAAAGAACGTTAGTACTGTCGAATAGTACTAGTATGTAAAACTAAACACCATCTCACTAGAATGAATAAAAATACAAGGGGGTAACGGTCATGAGTTCAATAAGAGCTTCAAACAATACTAAAACATCAAATAAGGATCACATAAGTTCTCAAGTTGATTTTCATATTGTTAGATTGGGTGATTTTTAGTGTCGATGTACCATAATTCACTATACTACTGCGTTCTTACACGGAGTCCGATCACGACGCGATCGGTTAGGTTGTCTTATTTGAGACATCAACCATAACCACAATTTCATCATAATTTCCAGCACAGTCACCACTATGTGTGCGGCATGGCATCCGATCACGGCCCGATCAGCTAGGCCGTCACACCCAAGATGTTACCTTTTTAAGTCAATCATCTCACATCATACTTCTTTCATATTCATTCTATTCATTGGCACTAGTGATCACAATTACAAAGTCATTCTTGGCACTTGGTTGTATTTCATAGTTCTAGTTCCCTTTTCCACATTCAAATATCATTATCATTATCAACAACAATAGGGCTTCCCATTCAAGACATTAAATTCACATATGAACAATTTGGGAAATCTTAGGCACATTGAGGCTTTTCATACAATTTGGCATAACAACCCTTATTTCGATATTGACATGAAGTCTTAACATTTCTATCACATATTCCACATTTTGAACACATCCTCAAATGGCAAGATGACATGATGAAGCATTTAAAATAAAATATTGAACATACATCCTTCAACACAACCACATTAGGAATATCCAATTCAATAATGATCAAGGAGTTACTCTAATTACATGAACATTGGGGGATTCGATTCTTAGAAGAAGGGGGTTTAGCTAACATACCTCAATTGGGCTACCTTAAACCTTTAAAACGTTCCAGAATTTTTAGCAACTTCAATCTATTTTAGAAATATAACGAGTTGAACCAAAATTAGGAAGATGATCATGCTTCTAGCTCATTTGAGCATATTATCAAACACTAGGTATGCATCAATGTTTTAAGGCCCATTTTTTTTGTGGAAGATTCCATCATTTCCCAACCCATTATCTACCATTTTTAGCTCACAACCTTCCCACATACTTAAAGAATACATGCATGAAAGACAACAACTCCCATGCCCAAAAATTATCCTACTAATTACCCTATTCTATACAAAATTCGTAATTGAGGGTTAGGGTGTAGAATCTTACATTTAGGATGAAGACCTAGTGAGTTTTCCTTGTTAATCTTCAAAGATTTGAGCAAAAACACTCTCCCTTCTCTCTAAAAACATCAGAATGTTTGCTCAAAAATAATCCTTTTCGTGTATTTAACGAAGTAGGGTTGGGTTATAAAAATTCAAAAGTTTTGCCCCAGAACAGGATCTGGGGCCTAGGGTCCGCATTTCGGCCGCACAAATTGGGGCCAAAAACTGAAAAATATCTGCCTGGGTTTGCGGTCACTATGCGTCCTGCACACCTATTCTGCGGTCGCATGATGCGTCGCAAAACCTCCATCCACAAAAGTCCAAGGCTGATTATGCGATCAAAATATGGCCTGTGAAACGGTTATGCGGTCGCATAGTGGGCCGCGAAAATGACATCAATATGACCAAGAAAAACTGCCTCACTCTGCGACTATTCTGCGATCCATAAAGTGATTATGCGGCCGCAGAATGGCCCGCAAAAATGTCTACTTCAGCCAAATATTTTCCTTCAAGTCCCCAACGTACTGTTCCATCTAAAAAGTCCAAATCGTGGCGAGATTCCTACTATTATTAACCTCTACGCCTGCCCAGCATCACGAAACCCCAATTTTTAGGAAAATTTATACGAGGCCTTACACAAACAGTACCGATTGACCGAATGATTGTGATCATGAGTACACAAGGTTTTCCACTGAGATGTTATATTCTCCATATCATGCAGTATTAATCTATCTTACTTGTACTGAGTTTAACTCTTGAACTTGAAAGAATGCCCACTTTTCTGTACTGTTATTTCTATATTGAACTATACTTATGGAGCTCGTCACTACTTTTAGCCCAGAGGTTAGTCTTGTTATTTATTGAGTTGGTTGTACTCATACTACACTCTACACCTCGTGTGCAGATTCAGGTGCCTCTGGACACGACGACTGTTAGATCTCAGAGTGCTATCCATTGGAGACTATCAAGGTAGTTGTCTGGTGTCTGGTGACCTTGACTCTTATTCTTTCAGTCATTGTACTATGCTATCCATTGATTTTGTCGGCTTGCCTAGTACTGAGATAGGCGCCATCACGACATGCGGATTTTGGGTCATGACATTCGCGCTCCCCGAGGTCGGAGTGTGACATTAACAAGCCTAACCTCGGGCAAACAATAGTGATGATCTTGGCATGTGTCCAATTTTCAATACCAATAACCAATAACAACGATGATGGAATAATAACAGTAAAGAAAACTAGCTCAAGCAATATTAAGTTCAACCTCTTAACAAATAGCAGGAGAATATGCATTCTTTTCAAGAATAGTTGTTAAGGAATAAATTCTTTCAAATAAGTCATCTAAACATGCTTTTATCAATTTAATCGTGATTCCAACTCCAACACATTAAATAAGGACATCAAGTACCAATAAGCATGAGGGAAGAATCACAACCCGGTACCTGCATGACAAGTAAATATGCTAGAATCAACAATGTCGTAGTCAAATCATCAAGTAAATCAATCTCAGCAAGTATATAGTTCCTATCACAATGGTGTTAGGACTCTCACACACATCAACAACAACACTCAGTACTGTACGGGTGCCTCACACAACTCCCTCACCCAAGCACATATATGTCCTTGTGCCTGTGCCCACGACTAATACCTGACTCCGGAGGGTCGGGCCCTTGCCCAAGTGTTGATCGGATCTAAGCCAATGATAAATACCATTTAGCCCAATATGGGGCTTGATGCACACTTCACCTCAATATCAATATGACTTAGCCTAATGTGGGGACTGGAATACACGTTACCTCATAATCAATTCCAAATCGGCTCTATGGCCCGAGCTCAGTCATCAACTGCTCAAGTCTCAAATATTCACATCTCACAATACTCAACTCAAACCTTGTCACACATATAAGATATCAATAGAATATGAGATAACATATAAGGAATGCATAGAGACAGAGATTTAATAGGGGGATGTGACGTAATGACTAATTAAGGAAAACATCTCAATATAGAAAGAATAGCCATATCATGTCTACAAATAAGCACATTGCCTAGACATTAGTTCTAGCATGAATAATAGCTCAAGTAGTAATACAAGTAAAGAAAACACGGAAATAACGGGGCATAATGGCAAGATAAGGCACATAATTGCCTAAGGTCTACCCTGATCATGAATAATCTCGGGGTATTCACATACGCCTGTCATCTAGCACATGTATCACCCCCAGTCCTTAAATATCATAGCCAACAGGGAAAATTACCCTCAAGCCAAGTTTAGATAAGTTACTTACCTCAAAGCGCGTGAATCAATACTCCAAAAAGTTATACCAATGCTAATCGACTTTCAAACGACTCGAATCTAGTAAAAAACAACTCAGTAACATCAAACACGACTATAGAAATCTATTCCAAGTAGTAAAGCTCCAATCTTTATCAAATATGAAAAATTCAAACAAAAAGTCAACTTGGACTCACCTCCCGATACCCGACAAAAGTCACAGCTCCCGATTACCCATTCGAATACGAGTCCAAGTATACAAGATTCATCCAAATTTGACTCCAAATCGAGGTTCAAATCTCAATTTATTCACTCTCCAAAACAATAGTCTAAATCCCCAAATAACATAATCTATATGTAAAACTACATGGGTGAACAAGATATAATGTTAGAATCAAGTAGAACTCACTTACCATCTTGCTTTGTATGAAAATCCCCTTCCAAAATTGCCCATCTCCAAATCTAGGGCTCAAAATATGAAATAATGGGTCTAAGTCCTGAAATATAACTCTTTAAAAATCTGCCCAGTAATACCCATCGCAATCGTGGCTCAAGCCTCGCATTTTTGAAGAAAAACTAGCTATAGCCCCAGAATTAACCTTCACGAATGCAGTCTATCACCCGTGAACGTAAAGCAAAAAATTCCACACGCCTAAGGGGATGCGGTTGTCCTACCGCGAACGCGAAGAACAAATGCATGGCCAATGCCAGCCAGTCTTCCTCTATGCAAATGCGACCCCCAAGCCACGAACGCGAAGGCCAAGCTGCTTCACTCATCGCGAACACGACCTCTGTGTCACAAACATGAAGAAGAAAAAGCACCTACCCCCACTTAAACCTCTGTGATCGATAGACATCTCAACGACTGCGAAGTACACCATACACAAGCAAACTTCACCTATCCAACCAAGCTCAAATGATCTGACATCCATCTGAAAAATACCCGAGGCCCCTGGGACCCCATCCAATTGCACCAACCAATCCCAGAATATAACATGCACCTATATGAGGTCTTAAATCACACATAGTAACATCAACGCACCTCAATTAAAGCTTAATGAGCTAATATACTTTCAACTTCCGAAGCTCATGTGGAACCACATCTAACCAACTCGAAATAATCCCAACTTTTGGCCACCAGTCCCAAATGACATAAAGTACCTGTTCCTAGTGGAGGAAATACAATCTGACATTGATAGCGTCAACACGATCAAACCTATGAACTTTCTAGACTTTCAAATTTTTAGCTTTCGCCATTTAGAGCCATATCAACCTAAGAGAATCCAAATCCAAATCCAAATCTGGACATACGCCTAAGTAAGAAATACCATTCTAACCTATTGGAACCATCAAAACATCAATCGTCGGTCGTTTACACAAAAGACAGACCCCGGTAAACTCCTATAACTTAAGCTTTCAACCATGGAACTAAGTATTCCAGTTCATTCCAAAACCTTCCCGAAACCAAAGCAACCATCCCCACAAGTCACACAACAACAAATACACATATCGGGGGCATCAAATAGGGGGACGAGGCTCAAATACACAAATTAACCAGATGGTTCATTACATTCACCTTCTCCCAGGCATCACAGACCAAGTCTATGTCGAATAACCCAGCCTCACCAAGCTCAAACCAACCTATCAAGGAACGACACCGCCTCCCATATAAGGCCTCATACAGAGCCATTTGGATACTCAACTGATAGCTTTTATAGTAGGAAAACTTTGCTAGCTCTAGAAACTGGTCCCACTGACCTCCAAAATCAGTAGTGTATGCCCTCAACATATCCTCCAAGATATGAATGGTCCTTACGGACTACATGTCCATCATAGGGTGAAATGTGGTACTCAACTCGACCTGTATGCCCAACTCACACTGAACCAACTTCTAAAAGTGCGAACTAAACTGAGAGTTGCGGTAAGCGATGAGAGAAATATGTACATCATACTGGCAAACAATCTTCCTGATATAGATCCTAGCTAACTACTTAGAAGGGTAGGAAGTCATGACCAAGATGAAGTGTGCCGACTTGTTCAACCAATCCACAATGACCCAAATGGTATCAAACTTCCTCAAGGTCCGTGGCAGCGGTACCAAAAGGTCCATAGTAATGTGCTCCCACTTCCACTCCGGTATATCAATCTTCTATAATAAAGCATCTGATTTCTGGTGCCCATACTTGACATGTTGGCAATTCAAACACCTACAAAACTTTCCCAACATTGTCTATCTTTATCCTTCTCCGCCAATAATGCTGCTTCAAATCATGATTGTCACTACCCAAAACATAACCGCCGTGATAGCGCCTATTGTGGTACTAGGCAAACCACTACTCAACTATCTTAACATAGTAAAAGCTTTGAAATTTTGGACGAAATCAATTAATATTTAAGAAAACCTTTTAGGAACAGAAATACACTCGCTACCTCGATAGTCTCTAGGATCAGCTGCTCAAATATCAACGCCCACTATGACCGGGAACACCTAGATCTGCACACGAAGTGCAGGGTGAAGCATGAGTACAACCAACTCAGTAAGTAACAATAATAAATAAGGAACCAAAATATAGTGACGAGCTATGCAGTTATAGTTCATTTTCAGTAATCTCAACAAGAAAGTAGACCTGCTTTAAAATTTGGAAGTTTAAGTCAAATCAATTTATAAATGCCAAGTTCGAGTAAAATCCTGATATAATATCCCTCAAAAGCTTCAAAACAATGACATATAATAACTATGCGCAACAACAATGGAAGCGAATACTGCCTCTCAGGGCAACAGTCACTCAATCTTTCTCAATAGATCATCACTCGGCTCTCGGTCCTCAACACTCACAGTCAATAGGTACCTGCGCTCACCGGGGGTGTACAGACTCCGGAGGGGCTCCTTCAGCCTAAGCGCTATATTGATGCGGCATGCAGTCCGATCCCATATAAAGGGCCATAAGGCTCGTTGCGGCGTGCAACCCCATCCATATATATACACATCCCTAAGGCTCGTTGTGGCGTGCAACCCGATCCATATACATACATATAGCTCACAACTCGGCACTCAGGCCCTATATTAGTCACCAACCACTCTCGTCTCTCAAGCTCTCAGAAATCATAAAAATCAGCCCAAAGAAAGATAATATAATGTATCAGCAATAAACAAGAAGAAACGGAGATATGATACACAAGTAATCCGTGACTGAGTATAAAACATCCATTAGCAAATAATTCAACGAGTACACGACCTCTGTGGGTCCTAACAGTGTAGTCACTTAGCCTAAGCATGACTCCTAACATGATTTACAGTCAAATTTCTATAACACGGGGAGAGCATGTAGCTAACAACAAGTTATACAACTTTACAGTTCCACGGAATAGACCAAGTCACAATTCCTATGGTGCACACCCATACGCCCGTCACCAAGCATGTGCGTCACCACCAAATAATCATATAACAACAAAATTCGGGGTTTCATACCCTCAGGACCATATTTAAAACTATTACTTACCTAAATATGAGCCAAAACTCTACTCCAAAATGCCCTTCCCTCGCAAATCGGCCTCGAAACGTCCTGTATCTTGCCACAAGCAATACAATACAATCAATATTGCTAAATAAATTAATTCCATAAGAAAAATACAAATTATAAGTCAAAATCCGAAATTGGTCCAAACCGGCCCCTGGGCTCGCGTCTCGAAATCCGAAAAAGTGACAAAACTCGGAAGCCTATTCACTTACTAGTCTAACCATGCCAAACTTATCAAAATCCGACATCAAATGGCCATTCAATTCCCCAAAAATAACTCCCCAAATCCCTAGCCTCAAACCCCCCAAATTTCGCCTCAAAAACTCACCAACTAGTTGTAAAATCAGTGGGGAAACGTAATCATTAAAGAAAAATGGACACAAGGATCTTACCTCAAGAATTCCACTTGAAAAGCCCTCTCAAAATCTCCAAAATCCGAGCTCAAAATGTTGAAATGAAGCCAAAATCGCAAAACTCTCATTTTTAAACATTCTACCCAGACCCCTATAGCACATGCTGCCATATTACCACATCTGTGAAAGTCACTTAGCCCAGCTGCCTCCGCTTCTGCGAGACTTGGAGTGCATCCGCTCCTTCGTAGGTGCGGAAATTTCCATCGCACTTGCGCGCCTTCCCGCACCTGCGCGCGTCCACCCGCTCATGCGCCCACATGCCCGCATCTGCGGCTTCTGCCCAAATCCTTCCTGGCCGCTTTTGCGGTCCCTTTTCTCGCTTCTGCGAGCTCACATCTGTGGTTCCCAATCCGCAGGTGCGATTACACCAGCAATTACAAATGTTCAGCAATTCTACAGCTTAAAACCTTGGTCCGTTAGCCACCCGAAATCAACCCGAGGCCCTCGGGACCTCAACTAAACAAACCAACACATCTTAAAACATCATACGAACTTAGTCGAATCCAAAAATCACCTCAAACAACATCAAAAACACGAATTTCACACGGATTCAAGCCTAATAAAATTTGAAATTTCCAAATTCTACAAACGACGTCAAAACCTATCAAATCCCGTCCGATTGACCTCATATTTTGCACAAAAGTCATAAATGACACCACAAACCTACTCCAACTTCCGAAAATCCAATCCGACTCCGATATCAAAAAGTTCACTCCCGATCAAACTTTCCAAAATTCAAATTTTCGCCATTGCAATCTTAATTCTACACTCGACCTCCAAATAACAATTCGAACATGCTCCTAAGTCCAGAATCACCCAACGGAGCTAACAGAACCATCGAAATTTTAATCCGAGGTCGTTTACATATAAGTCGACATCCGGTCAACTTTTCTAACTTAAGCTTTCAATTAAAAGACTAAGTGTCTCAATTCACTCTGAATTCTCTTCGGACCCGAACCAACTAACCCGATAAGTCATAAAACAACAGTGGAGCACAAAAATGAGCAGAAAAAGGGAACGGGGCTACAACTCTCAAAACGACCGACTGGGTTATTACAATGATAGATATTTGTCGCACCCGGATGAATGTAATACCGTGAACTATGAGCCTCTTCAAGAACCAACTCTCTCAAGACATCGACATTTGGAACACAAACTCAACCCTAAAGTCGCAATACCCCCAACATCACTAATAGTCACCTCCCTAGCATCAGCATGCTGCACTGTGTCCTTACGGACGAGCTAGTGGGAATCATCATACTAGCGAGCCTTAGTGCGCTCAAACAATGAAGACCAAGACACAACACAAGCGATGATTCTACTTGGCTTTGAAATATCCAACCTCGCCAATCTATTGGCCAATGCCTAAACATCCATAGAGAATGACATCTCCCCAACTGGAATGAAATCTAAGCTCCCCATGCTCTCTATCTTCCTACTCAAGGCATCGACAACCTTGTTGGCATTCCCAATAGTGATTTCATAATCCTTTAACAACTCAACCACCTCTGCTGCCTCAAATTCAAATCTTTCTATTTAAACAGATGCTAGAGACTCTGATGATCCATATACACCTCACAAGACATGCCATAAAAATAATGACTCCCAATCTTGGGGATGTGTACAATAACTTCTAACTCAAAATCATGCGCCAGACAGTTCTTCTCATAGGGAATCAACTAACATGAAGTATAGACACTTACCCTACCATCTTGCATCAATACACACCCAAGAAAAATATGTGAATTATCATAATAAACTGTAGATGAACTCGATCACAAAAGTAAAACCTGAATTTGAGTTGTACTCAAGGCAGTCTTGATCTTCTGAAAACGGTCCTCAAACTCATCTGACCAACTGAATGGATCACCCTTCTGAGTAAACTTATTCAATGGGACTGAAATGGCGAAAAGCCCCTCCACAAAGCAGCGATAAAACCCAGCTAACCCTAAGAAACACCATATCTCTGTAGTGGTAGAAGCTCAGGGCCAACTCTAAACAACCTCAATCTTTGTTGGGTCAACTTTAGTCCCCTCACTAAACACCACGTGTCCCATGAATGCCATCGAATCAAACCAAAAATCACATCTAGAGAACTTTGCATATAACTTCTTCTCCCTCAAAATATGGAGCACCAACCTTAAATGCTGCTTGTGCTCCTCCTTACTATGAGATTATACCAAAATATAATTAATGAACACAATGCCAAAAGAGTTCAAATAAGGCTGGAACACAATGTTCATCAAATGCATAAATGTTGATGGTGCACTAGTCAAGCAAAAGACATCACCAAAAACACTTAATTTGCATAACGAGTCCTAAAGCAATTTTAGGTATGTCTGAGGCCCTGATCTTCAACTAGCGGTACCCTAATCTCAAATCAATCTTGGAGAATACCCTAACACCCAGAAGTTGATCGAACAAATCATCAATACATGGATGTGGATATTTATTCTTGATGGTAAATCTTCCAAGATCTGTATGTGTCACGCCCCAACATCGGGGAGCACGACCGGTGCTATACCGAGATAACACGGCCGAGCAAGCCTGTATATGTCACACCCTGAACCTGGGCCTGGACGTAACACGGCACCCGATGCCTGACTACATCTGACCGAGTGAACCAACTGGCTAGCTTAATCAACATGTTATATCATACCATACTAAATTCGGAAGATAAACTTACACATGTTGATATACTAAAAGTCTAAATAATATAAATCAAAGTGCGGAAATACTAATATAATTCTGAAACATATTTGTAGCCAACATAGCTTAACATGAAAAGCTCGCGACTTTGTCTAACTGTTACTCTAGTCTATGAAGCCTCTAATGAAGTACTGAAAACACTAACTGTCTATAAATACTGAAAGACCATAAAGTAATGGTAATGCCCCAAAGAACTAGGGATCACCCAATAGCTGGTCAAGAATCCTAGCGCTCTGAATCGTTAATATATATCATTACCCGCATCGTGAGATGCAGGCCCCTGGCAAAAAGGATGTTCGTATATTTGAATTGCACTGGTATATAAAACAATTGAAAGAAAGAACTATAAATGTTAAAACTGAAACTGAGCTGATAAATGAGAACTGATAACTGATTACTGAAATGATAACTATTGAAACTAAAACTAAACTGATAACTGATAACTGAAATGGTAACTGATAATTGATAACTGAACAAATGAAGTAAGGATATGAATACTCCCTCTTCTGAATGATAAACAACCTGTTTATCTGAATAAACTACGGCCTCGTGCCCAATATATATGTGCACAGGCTACGGCCTCGGGCCCAAATATGCATAAAGCATATAAACTATGACTTCAAGCCCAAATACAGGTGTTCAACAATCAGGGATTTAAAAATTCAGGAACTGAGAATCATACTGCAATATGTGATACTGAAATACTGAATCATATTGAGTTTCATGGTACCAGAATTCTGAATAGGACTAGACTGAGACATGTATTCTTGAACTGATTATGAAAATTGAAAATTCAATTATTTATGACATGTTGAGTAATCTAGACTGAGACTCGTGGGCATCAAACCCAAGTCTATATTAATTATGCACTGAGCTCAAAATGTTCAGAATGAAAGTCATGAATGAGTTGTGAAGCTAGATAATAGAAGTTCTGCAACTACTCAAGGAACTAGGCTTAACTATATTTCTAAGTCAAGTAGTAACGTCGTAAAAGAAACGTAGTGTAGGGACAATCATTAACATTCCCAAACATATTGAGTTAGCCTTACATACCGTTTCTTTTTGATCTTGAGCGTAATACAACATTCGCCAACCCTTTCAACTTTAATCTATATCAATACAAGTCAAAGGGATTCCATATTAGCAATAATACTCGTGTTTTGGTCACTCGGATATTTCACCAAAAACTTTAAAGGGGGTAGAGCCTCATAACCCTCATTAATTATATTTCTACACTCAACAACGCATTCTCTTGCTCCAAGAGAAATTCTAAAATCTCAAATTTCTTATAATCAATATCATTCTTCATCACGCATAAGATAAACAACACCCCTAACTAATAATCAACAATCAACAACCCAAATCCATAACCGTTCACGTTTTTCTATCAAACCCATCAACTAATATCTCATGAACTAGAGTCTATAATCATTAATCCAATACTATATTCATTTAGAGGGTGAAGATATTACCTTTTGACGTCAATCCTCTTGAATTCGAGTTCTAGGGCTTCTTTTCTCAACAATAATATCCCAATCAAATATATAATAATTTTAAGGGTTTACCCATGTTAATAAGGTGTTGGAGAATTGAAATAAACTCAGTATCACCATTAGAACTTACCTTGGATGGTGGAGGGACCTTTGAGGAGTTATGTTCTTGAGAGCTTCCCGTTCTAGAGCAAGTTTTTGTGTTTTGGGATGTGGGGGATGAAATAGGGGTTTAAAAATGACCTCCCAGGTGACTTCCCGCGCACCTTTAGGCCGAACCGCGCACCTGGATGCGCATCAGGGCAGTAGCACTACCACAAGTGTGCGGCCGCGCACTGGACCATCTGAGCGCTCACCTGGGCGCGTATACTGTGTATCGTCTAGTAAAACTCACATAACATAATGCTACAACTTTCGTGTTTTGGGTTTTCTCCAATTCCTAACATAATGCCATGCAATCAGACTGAACGACAGACCTTCCATAAACATAGTCGATTTTATCGAATCTTATGTACCTCACTCTCCGTCTTGATTCAAAACGACTATTTCCACCCATAATCATCATGATAGGACTTCATATCTATAAAATACAATATTAATACTCATTTGACATGTCCAAACCTAATCCAAATTTACGGATTGTTACATTATCTCCCCTGTGGAATCATTCATCCTCGAATGATTGTCTTGACAGTAACTACGGGTAGCACTGGACCTTAAACAGGTCTGGTGGAAACATGTACTTTCATGAACACTTGCATACTAAACTGAATAAATACATGATTACTGAACTGAATGACTACTACCTTGACTGAATACTGAAGGATGTGGAGATTATAATATAAGGTCTGAATGAAAAGGTTAGTTACCTTTAACATTTCTCCAAAACACTTGCCAACTATCATAGCATAACACAAGCCTCACAGGGTATCATAATGCACATAACATGAAATATATACGTAAATATTGGTCTACCTTGGATACGTGAATACGGACCTAACATGGATATTAGAATATTGAACTGGCACGAGTATTTGATTGTTGAACTGACATCAATATCTGAGTACTAAGCTAGCATGGATATCTGAGTACTGGCCTGACATAAGTATCTGAGTATTGAATTGATATGAGTATATGAGTACTGAACTAACATGAGTATCTGAGTACTGAAAACTTGAATGATAACATGATATGTGAAATACTAGTTGTAAAACCGCTAATTCTAGCGGCAACTCCAACCTATAAGCTATTTGTCCTATCCTTCGTAGGATCCTATTTGTCCCCATGTATCTGGGACTGAGCTGTACTTCCTTCCCAAATGTTATAACACCTTTCATAAGCGAAACTTTCAGAAACACCCAATCATCAACTTGGAACTCTAAGTCCCTACGCCGTACGTCTCAATAGGAATTTTGGCGACTTTGAGCCGTCTTCAAACGCTGTTGAATCAACTTGACTTTCTCCACAGTCGAACTCCTAGCTTGGATAAGTGGTGAACTTATTTGACCATAATTCTATTGTATGCCTCAATCATGAGATGTACTTCTCATACTTGATTATCTTTTTATGGTACTTCCTGAAAACACTTATAGTATTGATGTGAGCTAAGTCTTTGACCAATACTCCGAAGATTAGAGTCCAGTGCAATGGCACTACTCTCATGATACATAAATGGGCATGATTTTAATAGCTTTTTTATATCCCATGCTAACTATACAGGTTCCAAATCTTCAACCGAACTTACTGACGATTTTCACATCTCCCTCTTAGACCAAAGGTTAAGGTCTTGTACTTGTGGATCCTTCCATTTTCTAGGGATCCGAACAACTTTTCTTATCTTCTGCAATTTTTTGCACTTTACGCCAATGACGACGCATCTTCTGACTTGCTTCTAATCAATCTTTCTTACTAGGAAAGAACAAAATTACTTCTACAAACGGAAGGCCAATGTATTCACAACAATCAAACACAGTCTTAATGATTTAACTCTGCTCACTCTATCAATCTTGGTGAAACCTCTTTTCAATAACTCTTAAAGGCTATTCTTCTATAGTTTGCACTCTTACTGCTAGCTGATTTTCCTTTGTTCCACTATCACTGTACTTCGGGTTTAACTTAGACTCTTTGGGTTCTAACACGTGTTCGGTATTTCAAACTATTACCCACTCACTAGTGTTAACCTAGTTAAGTAAATCAAATCGTACCTCTACTAGCTCTGCTGAAATTTCTAATTCACTATATATTCTCAAAACTTACTTACTATACTGCTAGCATCATGTTTTCTTCTTTTGCTTTGAATAACTAAAGTGAACCATACGGCTATTTCTAACTTCCCTCACCATCCGACCCTATTCTACAGTCGCATGCTATCTTTCTTGTTTTGAACTATGTATATGGATCACACTTAGGAAAATTTCACTTGTCTTACACGAAAGTGGAATAACTAACCCTAAACTTTCTATACACTTCAAAATCAAATCAGAATATAAACATCCGGGGTATACACTTAGTCACATAACCTAAGGGGAAACTGCCATATCTTTTATCTCAAAAATAGTAGTTGCTTCTTATAGTAGCCTACTAACATGGTACTTTCTACTTCTAATTTTAATAAATCTGAACAACTTAAAATCATTCCCTAAAATTCAATATTGGTCTTTATTGGTTCTCATTTTGTACATCACATCTTCTAGTATTTTGCATGAGTCGTACGAAAAATACATCTTTGGTAATAACAAACGTTTCTGACTCCTAGGTATTTTGCCCTTAGGCTCTTTTCTGTCCAAGACTATAGTGATCAATTATGTGTCCGATGCGGTTACATTCTTAACCTGTTACCCCATGGGGTCTAACATCTAAACTATCATCATCCAACATGTGGCTCTATTTCAAAGAATTAAATGAAGTTGTTCTAGGAGGTAAAACACATACGAATACACTACAATGCACAAACTTATCCTTCAGAGTATACCATCATCTGATAAATCACGTCCTGCTCCATCCGGTGAGTCTTGGGTCTTAATCCGGACCTAAAACATGCAAACATTTCGCTATAATCGCCGTTACTTGCATTATTTTAGAACCCATATGCATCACTATATACTCACAAGTCACCAAAATTTGGACACACAGAAAATTAGAGATCTGGTAACTAAATAACTGAATACTGGAGTAGTGAATAATCATAAACCTGCGAACTGAAAGACTTTATAACTGATAACTGAGGTAAACGGATTATCATAAAATATGATAACTGTTTTTGTACTTTCTGATAAGATTATGCTCTAATTTGTACTACTATCCATTGCATCCTTTCAACTCTTATTTATTACCAATGGGCAATCATCCTCTCAAGAACCTTGAGTGTTTTTTCCTGCCTGTCGTTTGGGCATCCAATACGGCTGGAATTGGATAGGAAGAGAAAGTTACCTATTTCTCTAAGCTTCATGGCACGATCTAGAGTAGAAAGAAGTGAGACAATCCTGAATGTCTTGGTAGTTAACCATTTATGTGAGTGGCCGACACACACATATAAAGGAAACTCCACTGGACACGGCTTCATAGACTCCCTAGGACTCTTGAACCTAGTGCTCTGATACCAAGCTTTGTCACACCCCGAACCTGAGCCTGGACGTAACACGACACCCGATGCCCAACTACATGTGACCGAGCAAACCAACTAGCTGGCTGATTCAACATATGATATCATAACCTACTGAATGCGGAATATAAACTTACACATGTTGATATACTGAAAGTCTAAATGATATAAATCAAAGTGCGTAAATACTAATATAATTCTGAAATATATTTGTAGCCAACATAGCTTAACATGAAAAGCTCGCGACTCTGTCTAACTGTTACTCTAGTCTATGAAGCCTCTAATGAAGTAGTGAAAACACTGACTGTCTATAAATACTGAAAGCTCGTAAAGTAATGGTAATGCCCTGAAAGAACTAAGGCTCACCCAATAGCTGGTATGAGAATCCTAACACTCTGAATCTTCAACCTTTAAATCATTACCTGCATCATAATATGCGGGCCCCGAGCAAAAGGGACATCAGTACATTTGATTTGCACTGGTATGTAAAACAACTGAAAGAAAGAACTATAAATGCTGAAACTGAAACTGAGCTGATAAATGAGAATTGATTACTCATAACTGAAATGATAACTGCTGAAACTGAAATGATAACTGATAACTGAAATGATAACTAATAACTCATAACTGAACAAAGGAAGTAAGGATATGAATACTCCCTCTTCTGAATGATGAACAACTTGTTTATCTGAATAAACTATGACCTCAGGCCCAATATATATGTGCAAAAGCTATGGCCTCGGGCATAAGTATACGTATACATAACTACGGCCTCAGGCCCAAAATGCATAAAGCATAAACTACGGCCTCAGGCCCAAATATGCATAAAGCATATAAACTACGGCCTTAGGCCCAAATACAGGTATTCAACATTCAAGGATTTAAATTTAGGAACTGAGAATCATACTGCAATATGTGATACTGAAATACTGCATCATATTGACTTACATGATAATGGAATACTGAATAGGACTAGACAGAGAAAACTTCAATTGTTTATGACATATTGAGTAATCTAGAATGAGACTTATGGGCATCAAACCCAAGTCTATATGGATTATGCACTGAGTTCACAACGTTCAGAATGAACGTCATGAGCGACTTACGATGCTAGATAATAGAAGTTCTGTAACTATTCAAGGAACTAGGTTTACCTATATTTCTGAGGCAAGTAGTAACGTCGTAAAAGAAACGTAGTGTAGGGAGAATCATTAACATTCCCAAACATAGAGAGTTAGCTTCACATACCTTAACTTCCTGCTCTTGAGCGTAATACAACATTCGCCAATCCTTTCATCTTTAATCTATATCAATACAAGTCAAAGGGATTCCATATTAGCAATAATACTCATGTTTTGGTCACTTAGACATTTCATCAAACACTTTATGGGCGTAAACCCTCATAGCACTCATTAATGATATTTTTACACCCAACAACCCATTCTCTTTCTCCAAGATAAATTCTAAAATTTCAAATTTCTTATAATCAATATTATTCTTCATCACCCATAAGATAAACAATAACCCTAACCAATAATCAACGATCAACAACCCAAATCCATAATTGTTCATGTTTTTCTATCATACCCATCAACTCATATCTCATGAACTAGAGTCTATAATTATTAATCCAATACTATAATCATTTAGAGGGTGAAAATATTACCTTTTGACATTCAATCCTCTTGAATTCGAGTTCTAGGGTTTTTTTTCTCAACAATGATGTTCCAATCGAATATCTAATAATTTGAAGGCTTTACCCATGTTAATAAGGTGTTGTAGAATTAAAATAAATTTAGGATCACCATTAGAACTTACCTTGGATGGTGGAGGGACTTTTGAGGAGTTAGGGTTTTGAGAGCTTCCCTTTCTAGAGCAAGTGTTTGTGTTTTGGGGTATGGGGAACGAAGTATGGCTTTAAAAATGTCCCCCCGGGTGCGCTACCATGCATTTGAAGGCCCAACCGCGCACCTGGACGCGCATCAAGGCAGTAGCACTACCACAAGTGCGCAGCCACGCACGGGACCATCTGGGTGCGCACCTGGGCGTGCATACTACGCATTGTCCAGTAAAACTCACATAACCTTTTTCACAGAGATTCGTTCGGGTTCCACAATATATTGTCGAAAAGCTAATTCAAAGGGATACAACTTTCGTTTTTTTAGTGTTCTCAAATTCCTAACATAATTCTATGAAATCAGACTGAATGAAAGTCCTTCCATAAACTTAGTCGATTTTATCGAATCTTATGCACCTCACTCTCCGTCTTGATTCAAAACGACTATTTCCACCAATAATCATCCCGATGGGACTTTATTTCTCTAAAATATAAAATTAATACTCGTTTAACATGTCCAAACCTAATCCAAATTTACGGATTGTTATAGTACAATACCTCCGACCCGAACTCCCTTATGATTAAGGAGAAGATCTATTTCATTAATTAGACAATGAGGAGGATCATGTGAGCAACATCAATTCATCAGCATTAGTTACATCATTTTAAGTCTCAAAATACATACGCTTTCATAGTTTGAAGTGGTACATGTGGTACAAATACAACATTACTAGTTTGACCTTCCCAATGCCAACATACTACCCACACTATGTCCACGGAGCTTCTAATATATACAAAGGAGTACAATGATAGTGCCGACAACAACACCCCGACTATACCTCAAAACTAAATGTACACGGAGCAAAAGATCACTACTAGAAAATGGGCCTATGGCAACAGAGTTTTAGCAACGTTTCACAAACCGTTGCCGAAGAGTATATATACAAATCGTTGCCAGTTACAATAACATTTGGGTGGTATCAGCACAATTTAACTATCAAACCGTTGCAACTGTAATAAAACCGTTACCATAGAAGGTTTTTCCACAACGATCTGTACACCGTTCCAATAGACATATTTATGGGAACGGTTCTGGAGAAATACTTTTTATGGGAACGGTTTTTCATTCCCTTCTCATTTCCCCCCTGAAATTCGCTAAACCCGCCAAATCAACCCCCATTTTTTTGTATATTTTTGATTAATGTTTAATAATGTAAATATAAAGTTAAAACCTTTTTCCCCTTTTCCCAGCAAACCCACCCACCAATTCATTCAATACATCCAATGAACCCATCTCTTTCTTTTTGCCTCTCAAAGATTCATTCCCACAAAATCCTCTCTTTCACTCCTAAAATCCAAATCCAGAAACCTAAGATCTTGCTAGTTCTAATATTTTTCAACTCCTTATAGATTCATCTCAAGGATAGATGCTAACCTTCCCCAAATTCCAAAATCAATTTTATGCTCGAATCGGAGAAGCAGTCCTAACGAATGTGTAAGTTTTGTTATCTGATTTGGGTTTTTTCCTTTAATCGTTCCTCTTTCTTTAATTTTAGGTCATTTTGTAACCAATAGTTAATTATTTAATTATAGATTATTAGTGTTTATCGTCTTTTGCTGGAGATTTAAGTTATATTGGTAGTGTTGATAGTCGTTCATCTTTAGATTGGAGAGAGAAAGGTGTTGTTACTACAATCAAAAATCAAGGCAGTTGTGGTATGCTCAGTTTATTACCTTATCATTTAGTTGTATCTTATGGTGATTTCATTTATGTGGAGGATATATAACTTGTGCATAGTAGAGCCAACATTACAAATTTTTGTAAAGTTTGGATTTTAATGATATTTATCTCAAATGACAATGGAAACTTGTGATGTTTTTTGCCTTTTTCTCTTGTCTGGGAAACTTGTAATTTCTCTTACAATGTTCAGTTGTCCCTGCTCTTTCTTCCTATTTCATCAGAGAATCCTTAACTTCTGTTTCTTCTTGCACTAACAAACAACTGGATTATTTTATTATTCTTTACAATTAAACTTAATTAGCCGTGAAAACACATAACTGGTCACTGTAAAAAGGCATTCAATAGAGCAGCCAACAAGATAACTTTTCCACTTAGCTTTAACGTGTAGAAATGGAAGTTTACTTCAAGAATCCTAAGTTTTATCCTATAAGGTTATTAAAGAGGTCTAAGAGCTCCTGTAATTCATGACATTCAATTTGAACAAGAGTAATGTGACAACCTTACATTTGATAAACTTAATTTACTAGCCAGATTGTTGGTTTTACTACTAAGCTGCCTGACTATCTTCATGTCACGACCCAAAACTAGCCCATGTCATGATGGCGCCTATCGTGGAACTAGGCAAGACGACTCAACCGATATTCTCATTTTAAATATAATTTCAAGGTTATTTAACATAAAAACCTTCTTAAAGGATTTCCAATCAAAATAAAAGTGCGGAAGGAAAAGCCCAACATCGGGGTGTCACTAGTCATGAGCATCTACTACAATCTGTCTAACAATATCAAGGCTAACTCAACCTAAAAAATAGCTAAATACAACTAGAGGAAGATAAGAGGGAGAAGAGCAGGGGCTGCTATCGTCAAACAGCTACCTTGCTATCTCCAAGAAAATCTGCAATCAAAACACTCAATAACCGCTACAGTGACCAACTACACCTGAATCTGCACACAAGGTACAAGGAATAACATGAGTACGCCAACTCAGTAAGTAACAACAATAAATAAAGACTGAGAAGTAGTGACGAGCAATAAAGCATATAACATTCATATCGGAAAATCTCAGTAAAATACCACATGCTTTTAAAAATCAGGATTTGAATCAAAACATCTCGTTTAACCCAGTTCCAGCAAAAATCATTTAAAGATATTTTTCAACAGTTTTCAGACAGAGGAAAAATGCAAAGGTGAGCAAAAATGATGAAATCATAAACAGCCCCTTGGGCAAAACATCAGTCATAAACATCCCCTCGGGCAAACCTCACAGTCACTCGTGCCACGAGGATCTACCTATAAATAACTCTTGCCACTCGGGTATACCTCACAATCACTCATGCCTCCCAGTCACTCAGCACTCGCACTCAGTAGGTACATGCGCTCACTGGGGGTGTGTACAGACTCCGGAGGGGCTCCTTTAGCCCAAGCGCTATAATCTGCACGGACAACTCACTTGTTGCACGGACAACTCACGTGCCATAATAATAAAGTATGCTGCAGGCGGGCGGCCCCGATCCACACTCATCCTAACAAATCATGCCCTCGGCCTCACTCAGTCATAAACCTCTCAAGCCACTCGGGCATATTAGTAAAACAGGGCATTCGGCCTAAAATATTTATATGCATCAAAATAAAGTCATAAAACTGAGTTATGCGGTAAACAAGTATAAACATGACTGAGTATAGATTTTCAATCGAAAACAATGAGAGAATGGTAAGAAACAGCCCCTAAGGGTCCAAACAACATTGGCGCCAGGCCCAAACATGGCATTCAGCCCAATTTACAGAAATGCTTTCTAAAACATGTAAGTATCATATGGTTTCAACAAAGTATGCAACTTTACAGTTGCTACGGGATGGACCAAGTCACAAATCCCCAATAGTGCACGACCACACGCCCGTCACCTAGCATGTGCGTCACTAAAAATAGTAGAATGATATAATCTGGGGTTTCATACCCTCAGGACTAGATTTGCAATCGTTACTTACCTCAAACAGCAAAATTCTTATTCTGCAATGTCCTTTCCTCATAAATTGGTCTCCAAACGCCTCGAATCTGGTCATAAATAATTCGTTTCAATCAATAAAATTCATTGGAATTAATTCCACAAGATAATAATGATTTTCCATAAAAAAATCAAAAATTAGCTCAAAAGTCGCTCGTGGGGCCCATATCTCGGAACTCAACAAACGTTACAAAATCCGAAAGCCCATTCAACCACGAGTCTAACCATACCAATTTTACCAAAATGCGACCCCAACTCAACCCTCAAATCTTCAATTTAAACCAAGAGGGTTTTCAAATTTTCCCAACTCAATTCAGCAATTAAATGATAAAAATAACCATGGATTCGGGTAATTTAACCAATATTGAGTTAAGAACACTTACCCTGTTGTTTCCTCTGACAATCACCCAAGATCGCCTCAATTCCGAGCTCCAAATCGCCAAAAACTGAAAATGGGACGAACCATTTTCAGAACTTAAACTCACTGGGAGAGTTTTCTTCTTCGCGAATGCGATCAGTGCCTCGCTTTCGCGAAGTACAAAATAACTCCCGTCCAAATTCCTCCTTCGCGAACGCGACATCACCCTCACGTTCACAAAGAACAAAATGCCTCTGTCTCAATGCCTTCTACGTGAACGCGTTCAACCCATCGCGAACGCGATGCTTCGTTTCTCCCTCACTACACGAACGCGACACCCCCTACGCGAACGCGTAGACCAATTGCCTGGGGGTCTTCTTCTGCTTCCTCTCTTCTTTACGAATGCGTAACACCTCTTGCGTTCGCAATGCACACCCAGTCCACCCTTCATGAACGCGTACTTCTCTTCGCGAATGCGAGGCTCCACTCGCGAATGCGATGAAGGAAACCAGATGGTGCACGGCAGAGTTCCAAGTCCAAAATCCAACCCGTTAACCATCCGAAACTCACCCGAGCCCCTCGGGACCTCAACCAAATATACCAACAAGTCCTAAAACATCATACGGATTTAGTCGAACCCTTAAATCACCTCAAACAACACTAAAACCATGAATTACACCCCCAATTCAAGCCTAATGAACTTTGAAATTACTAATTTCTACAAACAACTCCGGAACCTATCAAATCACGTCCGATTGACCTAAAATTTTGCACACAAGTCATAAATGACATAATAGAGGTATTCCAATTTTCAGAATCGGATTCCGACCCCGATATCAAAAAATCAACCCCCCGGTCAAACATCTCAAAAATTAAACTTTCGGCATTTCAAGCTTAATTCCTCTACGGACCTCCAAATAATATTCCGGACACGCTCCTAAGCCCAAAATCACCATACGGAGCGATTGGAATTACCAGAATTTGAATCCGAGATTATTTATACATAGGTCCATATCCGGTCCACTTTTCTAACTTAATTCTTCAATTATGAGACTAAGTATCTCATTTCACTCCGAGTTCCTTCCAGAACCAAACCAACTAACCCGATATAACATAATATAGCTGAATAACACAAAAAGAAGTAGAAATGGGGAAAACAGGGCTATAACTCTTGAAACGACCGACCGGATCGTTACATCCTCCCCCTCTTAAACATCCATTTGTTCTTGAACGGGTCTAGAAACATACCTGGAGTCTCGAATAGGCATGGATATCTGTTCAGCATCTCCTGCTTGGTCTCCCAGGTGGCCTCCTCCATAGGCTGACCTCTCCATTGCACCTTCACTAAAGCTATATCCTTTGACCTCAACCTTCGAACCTGCCGATCCAAAATAACCACTG